>OY829545.1:24934299-25038162 GCA_963691705.1 Viola odorata | reverse complement strand
GTAGCATGTGATAAGTTGTATTTAATTTTGCGTGTCTCGACAGCACATCAAAGATCTAACTTTTCTTCATATTTTTTGTGTTCATATTTCTTTATCTTAAGATTTGTTGTTATCGTTGTGCTTGTTAGATTTCTGAAATCTTAGCAAGACAGGTTTATGATTCAATTCGTTTCTAAGATCTAACTTTTCTTCATATTTCTTTATCTTTTGATTTCTTGTTATCGGTGTGCTTGTTATATTTAATTTAGCTAATCTAAATTATATTTGAACAATTAAAGTTATTTTGACTAGTGCATTTGTAATCACATTACTAGGAAGATTTCGTTAACAACTAACCAAAGTCTATTTATCGTTTATTCTCTTAGCTTATGAAGAGAATGATTTCGGTTAAAAACCCAAGCAAACCAAGGTCTTGCCCAAGAGTTAGTTTTCCCTAGTCCTCGTCAACTATTTTGGTTCAATTTTATTATCGGATTTTAAGGTTGCTAAATAGTAAGGATTCTTGATAAAGTGTTTCTTTGAGTGATTTAATTTAGAAGGAAAGTAGGAAATATAAGCAGACTTTATTTCTATATCTATTCTATGAACCAGACTTGAATATTGATAATCGAATGAAGAAGAATTATAAACTTAACTAGGTCTTACCTTTTTGCTAAATAGTAGTTAATCTTAAAATATTTCTTTTCAAATATCCATACATTTTTTTGTAATTTTATTGGCTATCAAATCATAATTGCATTAAAAAAAACTCATACTCTCATAAAACTCTGATAATAAAGTAATTATGATCGCAGTGAAACGCAAATATTGTACTTTTAAACAATTATAAAAGTTAATATTACAACTTTCAAGAAACTGTAATGTTGACATTGCAAATTTTTAAATTATAGGAAATTAAATGAAATATTTTTTAAACTATAAAGTTTTTTTAATGTAATTTACTCTATAATTTATGATTTGTGTATTTTATAAGTAACATGTTTTTATCAATTCAGTTTTTTTAACGCAAATAAATTTAGACTAACTTTTACTCACCTAGCCTTCCAAAAAAAATAAAATTTACTCAACATTTTCTCCAAACGATTGATTTTCTGGCACATGTGCAACGTATCAATTTCACTTTAATAGCGGCCATCATTATTTAGTTTCAAAGTTGGTCTAGGAAAATGGTTCTAACGAATTGTTCAACTCATACTTATTAGAATTGAATTGGGTATAAAACTGGTAGAACATTTTAGTTAATGGTTTAATAATTCAATCAGTTCAACTAAAGTTGACTACAAATTCAATAAATTAAATAAATGTATATTTATATGATAAAAATACAAAAATTAAAAAAATTGAAAAATAATATAAACACTTTGGGTTGAGCCGTCTAGGTTGACCAATCCAACCGTTTGGTTTTTCCAATTTGATCAATTTTTATGGTTCAACATTATTCTCTCAAATTTTAACAGATCGAATTGGCCAGAGATTTAAGTCGCTAGTTTATTTGTCGGACCGTTCAATCCAATCCAGTTTTTATAACTCTAAACTTCAATAAAAAAATTAAATTAACTTGAATAAAGTAATTTGTAACCGTAGGAATTAGATTTGGCTATGGGCCATGCCTTTTTAGTTTCCCCCTTGATTAGGCTCACGTAACAATTCTCTAAACTCAAACCCAACTTAAAAACTCGAGGCGTATCGGGTTGGGATTTTCGCCCTTCTGATTGGGCGGAAGTAACAATTCTTTTGACTCGAGCTCAACCCTAAAAAAAGGAAGTATTTTTTTTGGAAAGTTCAAATTTATCGTTTAGATATTGAGTTGTTTTTAATTTAGTTTTTATTTTATCAAATCTAATTTGATTCACTTTTTTCGCTAAATTTCACATAATCGAATGATTCAATTAGCACCATAAATAATTATCGCTTAATATTTTATTCCAGAGTATATATATTTTTTTTAATTTTCCCCCACAATTTCCTTTCTTAATTATTTTTTCCATAGTTTACCATCATTATTTTTAATAATAAAATAATGCTTTTAAATTATGGTGATTATTTATATAACCAATTATTATTTATGGTATAAATTGGAATTACTTAAAATTTAATGAAAAAAATGAATCAACAGTAGCGTAAAATTGATACGAATAAAAAATCTAAGAAATAGTAAAGTTAATTTTAATAGAACAATGTATAAGTTGAACAATCCAAGAGATGAATTTGAACTTTCTTTTTTTATCCGAAAAGAGGGAAGGTGGCATCAACCAATAACCAATGAGAATCCGTTTATTAAATCGATTTTACAAAAAGAAAAACTTTTTTCCAGACTTTTCTTTTCTGACACCAATTGGTTTTTTAGTTTTAGCCTCGAGCCGAGCCCACCTCTAATCTAGTGGTCCCATCGCTCTATTGGGCCCTACTGTATACCTTTTGCACCATCTACACACGGAGTACCTTTTAACACACGCGTCATCCTCACACCCATTCTCCATGGTCCTATCCCAACCGTTGATCCTCTCCCCATCCTCACCCTAATCACATTCCCAACAGAACAACAACCACACCAACTAAAAAGATCCATCATATCATATGATATATCCATCAAACACAACAAGAAATGAATTTCTAGGCCCTGATCTTTTCCTCCTTCTTGAAATCTCCTTTGCACCAGAAAAAGAAAACAGAAAAAAGAAACTATCACTCAAAAGCGCAGTCGTTTCAGCGACAGCAGAAATGGACCCAGATGATGGAGATGCCGTTTCTGATCTCAGCACCAGCGCTGGTGGTGGTTGCCATGAGGAAGACGAGGAAGATAATGGGTGTTTAAAGATTTCAACAATTGATGAAACAGAGGCGTTTCATGTGCTTCCTTTGATGAAAGAAGAACCGTTCGATTCCGACCCGGACCAGAAGACCCACCACCACCTACCTCACATGGGTATGCAAATGTCCATGCCTGTTACTACCACTAACGGTACTAACAGTAACAGTAACAGTAACAGTAACCGCCGCTCCTCCACCAAGGACCGCCACACCAAAGTAGAGGGCCGCGGCCGGAGGATCCGAATACCCGCTCCCTGTGCTGCTCGGATCTTCCAATTGACCCGGGAACTTGGCCACAAATCTGATGGGGAAACCGTCAGGTGGCTCCTCGAACACGCCGAACAAGCCATCATTGAAGCCACCGGAACCGGGACCGTCCCTGCCATCGCCGTCTCCGTCGGTGGGACCCTCAAAATCCCAACTACCTCAACCGCCGCCAACAACAACGACAATTCGTTTGGTGAAACTGCAGCAAAGAAGCGGAAACGGCCGGCTAATTCCGATTTCTGTGACTTATCGGAAGTGACGAGCGCCGTCGCCGTGTCACAGACATCCGGATTAGCGCCGGTAACACCCACTCTCCCAATTGGTGGGACCCCGCCGCCGCCGCCGCCGCAGGGATTGGTACCAGTTTGGGCGTTGGGCAGTACAGGGATGGTTGTTCCAGCCAATGCGTTTTGGATGATACCACAGGCAGCTCCCGTTGCTACGGATGCTGGGCCTGGGCCGCCGGCCCAACAGCAGCAGGCCCAGATATGGGCTTTGTCGCCGTCGCTAACTCCAGTGTTTAACGTGGCCGCGGCGGCTCCTGCAACGACAAGGCCCATATCTTCATTTGTGGCTGCCGCAGGCGGTGGAGATTATCAGCCAGGTGTGGGGGAGGCGAGGGCAGCGTCTCCGGTGGTGGTGAGCACTTCTGTTGGAGCTAAGGCAGGGAAGAAGTCATCAACCATGGCACCAAGTGTGAGCTCTTCTGGTGGCGGCGGCGGTAGCGGAGGGAAGGCGCAGATGTTGAGAGATTTTTCATTGGAGATTTATGACAAACAGGAGTTGCAGTTCATGGGGCGGCCTGGGAACGGGAATCAACAAGCATCACAAGGTTCTAAATCATGATGAAGATTAAAAATGTTAGGATTAACTAATGCAAAATTGTTGTAGGAAATGGTGACAGTAGTCTCACATTTTGTAATTTTTGTCCACTTCTTTCCTGGCAGTTGTTTTGTGACTTTTTGCGTTTAATGGGATATAATTTGGTTTGCAAATGTTTAATTTTAGATGATCCGTTAAAAAATATGGACTCGAACTCGAAATATGATTAATTGTAGTTTAATAAGTCTCGTGGTTTATATTTATAAACAAAAAAGACTGAGAAACAGGAAGGAGCAATTGGCATTTTGTTAGGTAGAGGTGAAAGAAGATGGCACTGGTTGCTGCTTGATTGAGTTGACGTTAGCTTCTTTCAAAAGTTCCTTTCAGTTAACGCAATACTTCTGACTCACATTTTATCTTTTAACAAATTTCTTTTTTGCCTTAGGAGGTAGGTGGGCGTTTTTAGAATTTGTTTTTGTTTCTGGACGAGTCTGTGTTACTCAGTTACAGTTTTTTTCTTTCCTAATGCTAATAATGTCATTGACTTCTGTTCAATTTTTTTATTCTATTCTTATTGGAAAGTTTTTAAGGACCAAGACTTCAATGCTATGAACCCATAAAGAAAGTCCTAAGAAAACAATAACTGAAATTTATCAACTAAAAATATATTTTAGAAATTTAACTAAAAGTCCTAAATTTAACAATAACTGAGATTTTATTATATATTTTCGAAGTATAATATTTAAATAAAAATAGTAAAATAAATTCATAAATTAAAATTTTAAAAATAATAATTTAAATTATGAGAATAATAACTGAAATTTATCAACTAAAGGCGTTATAAAATGCATTGGGTACCAAAAGAAAAAAGAAAAATCGAATTTTTACCCTTTTGGTTGCTGACCGAACGCACGTGAGTGGGATTCCTAACCGTGGTTATGGGTCACTGGGCACGGTGTTGGGCCTAGTGGCCAACCAGTGGTGGGCAAAGTTTGTGTGGTCCCACCTCCCAATCTCAATGGTGGTGGGTCAACAATCACAACCAAATCAAATATCCTGGCCGTTGAGTTAATGAATAAAGATATGATCCGTGGGAACGGGGTCCACCACTTTGAACGTGTCATATAGTACTCCCTCCGTCCGGTATTAAGTGTCTAGTTACTGTTCATGCACGCGTTTCGAGGAGGCCGAATGACTCACTATTTGACCCAAAAAAAGTCGGTACTTTTTTTCAAACGTACGTTAATGATTAGTGTACGTTCGAAAAAAAGTACGAATTTTTTTGAGATCAAATAGTGAGTTATTCGGCTTCCTCGAAATGCGTGTATGAACAGTAATTGGACACTTAATACCGGACGGAGGGAGTATTAGAGGAGAGATAGATGCGTGTGTACCATGGCAGGTGGGACCCAACCTTGCTTCCCTGATCCAATCTCTTCCCTTAGTTTTGATATATTGATTGTGGGCCCGTTGATCTTTGGAGGTTGGATCATTGATGGGGTTTTGGGTTTTGATGATTGATCATGGATGGATACTTTGAAAGTTGAAGAAAGGAGAGTGTGGGGGTTGTGGTGGGGTCCTAAGTGTACTGCAACAATCCTTTTGGTTCTTGTTGTGGGCTCCACCACACACCCTACTACGACGGCTACAGATTTATTTTGGTGGTCAGTCACTTTAATTTCTAGGTCACTCTGGTCCACCCATCTTAGTGGGGCTGGAACCACCTTCCATCAAGGGAGGGAAAAATTCCTGCTTGTTGAAAAAGGAATTTAAAACACTTGGATAGCAAAATTTTCACAACGGAATCGATATTCAACGGTTTGAATTTTTGAGTTAATAAATGTAGTGATTTAATAGTTTAATTGAATTCAACTACATTTAAGTGCTGGTTTAATTGAAAATAAATGTACATATTTATATCATAAATATAAAAAAAAATTAAAAAATTGGAAAAAAATTCTATCGAGTTGAACCTTCTGCATAGACCGATTTTACCTATTTTATCCGTTCAACAATTCGTTTTTAGAAAAATGACATCAAATTGATCTAAGAATCTAGGTCTCTAATTTACTGGTTGGACTAGGAAATTTGGTTCAAATTTAAAACTATGTTTGTTCGTATATTATACCCCATTTTAGATTAATAAAATGTTTTGGTTTTAAATCAGTATGCAACATCATTGAAAAATTATGAAAAAAAATCTTTCTTTGAATCATGCTTAGCTTGAGTTTGGATTGGTTGGATAGCCAAGGGTCATAACAAAAAAGAAAAAGAAAAAGGAACTTAAACTTGCACTTTGTGCCCCCTTGTCATCCTAGTTCAGTAGTTCTAGTGGTGAAAGTTGGCTTTAAGAACCAAAAAGCTGAAAGTGCTCTTTGGTTAATATTTCCTTCGTATTTTATTAGACGTCATTTTTTAAAATAATTATTTTGTCCATTTAGTTGTCGTATTTAATTTTCAAGATCACTCTTTTTTAGTCAATGATAAAATTAATTCTAAATAATTTTAAATTAACTACTTTTTAAAGAAAAATTAATGAAGCCTGATTGATAAATAAGAGCAGTTTAATCAATAATTATACGATAATTGTAATATAATGATTGCCTTGATAATTGTAAAAACTGAAAAAATAACATCTAATAAAAAACGGTTAAATGATACTCCCTCTGGACTCCAATAATTGTCACTTTCCTACGGATTTTTACTGTTCATAATACTTGTCATTTTATGCATATATATATTTTGTGCAAATGACAAAAAAAAATTTATGCAACAATCCAATTTGATGATGGTGTGGTAATTTGAGTGGAAATTAGGAGTAAAAATGAAACAATGTGTAATAAAATAAGATCAAAGATCATTGTCCTACTAATTTTTACTATTTCAGAAAGTCAATCATTGGAGTCCGGAGGGAGTATAAAACAACCCTGAACTTTAATATTTTAATTAATCGCAACCCTAAACTATTTGTTTGTTTAATTACCCCCTCGTCGTATTTGTTATTATTTAATCACCCCATACCGTTAAAAAAACATGACGTGTTATCAACGCCGTCGTTTATTTTGCCACGCCAACCCCCTTTTGCCACGTCGGATTGCCACATTGGTGAATAGTGATAGGTGTGCCCTGCCACTCCTTTTTTTCTTTCTTTCCTCCACATTGCACGCCCCTCTTTCTCTCAACTTTCCCGGCCACCACTCCTCCACCTCCCTCCACAACCCACCCACCTATACAATCCACCACCTCTACCCACCTCCACCTCCACCTCTGCCATCTCCAACTCCAGCTCCACCTCCACCAATAAATCCATCCTCATCACCAATACTTCCCTCTCTAATTTCACCCTCGACGCTCTTGCCCCAACCACCTCAATCTATTCGCCTCAACTACCTTCACCATTCACGACGTTGCCAACCTCTCCTCGACTACTTCGTCTCTAACATATCCACACTACCACTGTCACCTTCTTTCGATCTATTCCGTTCATCCTAGCTTTGTTTCAACTCCTTCAGTGACCATCATTTCTATCCCACTCGCCAGATCTATTCCATAGCTGATTTTTGATATGTGCGCCACCATCAATCCGTCCAAATCTCGTCGCTTGAAACTTCTAACATCATCTTAGTCACCGTTCACTGACCCATTCTTTTGAGGGTCTATTATTGTTGTCGAGCTTGTAAACAAACAAGAAAAGAAAGAAAAAATGAAAGGAATTGTGCTTTTGTTCTTATTCTGGTTGTGAAAAAAGAAAAGAAATGAAAAAGTAAAAGAAAATAAAGAGTGGCGATGATGATGAAGTTTGATTAATGGTGGTTGGGTTGGGGATGGTGGGCTCGAATGTGGAGAGACTGAAGAGGACGAGAGTGAGGAACAAGAAAAGAACGCAAATGGAGATGGTAGATTGGGTTTGTGAGAATTTGGTTGTTGGAATTTATTCTTTTAATAGTTCTTGATGAAGAAGAATTGGGGAAGACGGAGGCGAAGAGGAAGGAAAGACGGACGACGAGGACGCTAAAGAAGAGGAAGGAAAGGCAACGGAGAAGACGAGGATGTCAGATTTGTTGGTGGAGGTGGAGATTGAGGTAGAGCTGGAGTTTGAGATGGAGGAGGTGGAGGTGGGTGGGTTGTAGAGGAGTGGTGGGCGGGAAAGCTGAGAGAAAGATGGGAGGGCAATCCGGAGGAAAGAAAAAAGGAGTGGCAGACCCACATATCACTGTTTGCCGACGTGGCAATCCAGCGTGGTGAAAGGGGGTTGACATGGTCAAAATATTGACGGCGTTGATAACACGTCATATTTTTTTAATGGTAGAGGGTGATTTAAAAATTATTGTACTACTACTAGGAAGGGCCCAAAAGCAGAGAAGCCGTGGTGGTATTTGAATCACCACTTTTGAGTGAACAAAAACCAAATTATATGGCGTTGATAACACGTCATATATATATATTTTAGAAAAATAGAAACGCTAACTTAACGCTGATAAGAATCTCTAATTACATCATGTGATAACCAAATTATGTTAAGATATTTTTTATTTTTTATTATCATTTTTGTCAATGTCATCACGAAATTAATTTATTAAAACATTTTCTGGAAGTTTTAGAAATGATAAAATCAAGTAAATTGGATAATTTTGGCCAATTTGACAAATATGAGGATTGATTTCAAATTAATTCTGGAATATTGGACAAATGGTGGGGACTAAAATAACAATTTTAAGTTATGAATTTGAAAGAGTTTAACGCTTCGAATTTTAAAGTCTCAATTCTGTGTCCATGCGTTTCATTCATCCAAAAATAAATGTTTACTTTTTTATGATAAAAAATCGTACTCCCTCCGTCCATAATTGTTAGACGCCCGCACTGTAGATACGCATATCGAGGAGGCCGGATGACGCACTATTTGACCCAAAAAATTCCGTACTTTTTTTTGAACATGCGTTAATCTTTAACGTACATCTGAGAAAAAATTCGAAATTTTTTGGAGTCAAATAGTGCGTCATCCGGCTTCTTCGATATGCGTATTTACAGTGCGGGCGTCATCTAATTATGGAGGGAGGGAGTATGTCTGTAATTTACTCTATTTCTTTAAGTTAACGCCCATTTCTCCTTAAATTTGGGGAAATGACAAAATTTGTTAACTTTGGATCAATCGCGAAAGAATCTCATCGGTCCTATACCACCACGATCATTATCCGTGGCACTTGACTTGTCCGATCATCGTTTGAACATGGAGATGGGAAAGATGAGGAATTGCAGCTCATTTGAGAGACAAAAGTTCTATTCTATTGGATGGAATTTTATAAAATAGAATTCAACACACTAAACATGTGATTATTTTATTATAAACATTACAAATTGATAAATAACTCTTTTGCCAGGTGTTAAACTCCATTAAAATGACTTTTTTTGAGCTAAAAATGATTCTTCTTGGCGACATTTACAAAAACATTAACGAACAAAGAATGGCATATTATAATTCATATATATATGCTCAGCCATGTAAGTATGTAATTGCTAATTAGATCCCAATTACGAGTACTTATTGGTATAAAAAGACCAACCATATCACTGAGCTGAAAGAAAAGAAAAGAAAAGAAAAGAAAAGAAAAGAAAAGCAAAGAAATCAAGAAGATGGCTTGGATGCATTGTTTACTCTGCTCGTTAATATTGCTCTCATCATTTATGCTTCATTGCCATGGAAATGAGAATAAGAGGAAGGTTCACATCGTCTACATGGGAGAGAAGCCCCAAGGAGAAGTTATGGTTGGCCCAACACACCATTCCATGCTTCAAAGTGTACTAGGAGGAAGGTTATCAATTTCCTATCAGTTCTTTTTCTTATGAAAACAAAATCATGAGTTGCTCCTCTGACTATTAATAATGAGAAGTTTGTAAATTTTGAGATGAAAAGAAAGAAAGAAGCTTTGTTTTAGAAATATAAATATAAATATCTTTTTCCAACTGCAGTACTTCAGCAAAAGAATCCCTAATGTATAGTTATGGAAGGAGTTTCAGTGGATTTGCGGCCAGATTATCTGATGAAGAAGTTGAGAGATTATCACGTGAGGCATTTCTCCAGAAAGAAATTGAAATTAATTACCAATGCACAAGAACTTAACCCTAATCCTGCTACCAAAACCAATAATGAGATTGTTTGATAGTAAATGAGAATGGCATACTTGGTTGCAGAGATGGAAGGTGTAGTTTCTGTGTTTCCGAATCGCATCCTAAAGCTGCACACGACAAGGTCATGGGACTTCATGGGCTTCTCCAATGACACACTTGGAAATTCATTAGAGGGAGATGTCATTATAGGTTTACTCGATACAGGTTAACATTTTGGAAACCCCTAATTATCTGAAAACAATAATGCGAAAGTTAAGGATAAGCATGCTAAACCGAAAAACTAGAGTCGCACCTTAATGTTTCACTGTTTCTCCTTTACAGGAATCTGGCCAGAATCTGAAAGTTTCCAAGATGAAGGAATGAGTGCTCCACCTGCTAAATGGAAAGGAATATGCACTGGTGTCAACTTCACCTGCAACAAGTGAGCTAAGCATTATATTCTATTATGACCCCTTTGTCTGGGAAAAGAAGGAATTTTAGGTTTCTAGTGCTTGAATTTGACTCAAGCAGGAACACTAAATACCTGACATTGCAGTAAAATTATTGGAGCCCGGTACTACAACAGTGAAGACAATTATGACGTATCTGAGTTCAGATCCCCAAGAGACGACGAGGGACATGGAACTCACACTTCTTCAACAGCAGCAGGACGCAAGGTTGCAGGAGCAAGCTACTATGGGTTAGGCGAAGGAGTTGCAAGAGGTGGAGTTCCTGGTGCGAGAATTGCCATGTACAAGGTTTGCTGGAAATTCGGATGCACTGCTGCAGATATTCTAGCAGCCTTTGATGATGCCATTGCAGATGGTGTCGACATACTGTCTGCATCACTCGGTGCTGATGGTTCTGACGGGCTGCCAGCTCCATACTTTGTAGACCCAATTTCCATTGGATCTTTCCATGCCATGAGACACGGTATCCTGACCTCAAATTCTGCTGGCAATCTAGGACCAAAACCATTTTCCATTGCCAATTATGCACCGTGGTCATTGAGCGTAGCTGCAAACACCATTGACAGGAAATTTGTTGCAAAAGTTGTTCTTGGCAATGGAGATGTCTACACTGTGAGTGTGTATGGCTTCAATTATAATTACTAGCGATATACCTAATCCTTTATATTTGCTGATACCATGCATATTTGTTTTTCTTCTGCAATGAATATAAAAGGGGATTTCCATTAATAGATTCAAAATGCATGGAACCACATACCCGTTGATTTGGGGAGGAGATGCAGCAAACAAGTCAGCAGGTTATGATCCGGACACTGCTAGTTATTGTGGTTCCAGTTCTCTGAATTCACACAAAGTAGCAGGAAAAATTGTTCTTTGCAAAGGGTCCACTACAGCTAGCTCTAGCATTCTAGAAGACCATGGTTCGGGAACCATAATCATTGGTTCACACATGCTTGATGTCGCCAGCAATTACCCGTTACCAGCAACTGTAGTCAACACAGATGATGGCACAAGAATTCTGAATTATATTAGATCAACACAGTAAGCAGTTAAAAGAAATGACTTTTACTTGATTGCATAACAATTTATTTGATTCATTGCTTCATTTAAAACAAGCATTACCTTTCTAGCAAACCTGTCGCAACTATTCTATTCAGCGATACTTGGAAGGATGTGACGGCACCTCATGTTGCGTCATTTTCATCTAGAGGACCCAATCCTATCACCTTTGATATTCTAAAGGTACTCAACTGATTTAACAACACTAACTGTATTCCAACTTAAAGCAAAGATCCTTAAATGTTATAGGGATGATACTTGTGCACTTATGCAGCCTGATATCACTGCTCCCGGCGTCGACATTCTAGCTGCCTGGTCTCCAGCAGCATCACCTTCCATGTCCTCTGGTGACACTAGAGGCATAAAATTCAACATAATCTCAGGCACATCTATGTCCTGCCCACATGCCAGCGCCGCAGCCGCATATGTCAAGGCTGCCCACCCTGAATGGTCTCCTGCTGCCATTAAATCCGCCCTCATGACAACAGGTGAGAGACAACTAAATCTCTACTCTGTCTCCATAAGACCATCAGCACCAGCGGTGCAAATGGGTATCAAATGAGGAGCAAAGGATGACTTTCACGTGCAGCAGGGGTGCAAATGCCACGTCCGCTCGTCCGGGGACCAAAATTTGGTCCCGGACCAAACTGAGATTCAGCCAATGGCAGCGCGCCACGCGCGCGCTGCAGGGCCCATTGGCTGACTTTTTTTTTTCTTTCCCCCCTCAGTTTTTAAATCAATTTTTTGATAATAAATACTGAAAATAATTTTATAAAAAATATATCATTATTTTTAATTTTTTGAGATCTATAAATTGAGACTAGGTTTGTATTATTTGGACACAAAAAAAAATTCGAATTTTTTACATTTTTTTCTTTTTTAAATGTTTTTTTTCATAATAATTACTCAAAATAATTATAAAAAATATACCATTATTTTTAATTTTTTGAGATCTATAAATTGAGATTAGGTTTGTATTATTTGGACACTAAAAAAAATTAGAGTTTTTAATAAGAAAATAAATGAAAAATATGGTGGGGTATATGATAAATGATGTGGAAGGGAGAGAGTTTTTAACACCCTGAATAATCCCCTGCTGTGAGCGCGTGAGTGTTAAATGTTTTTTGGTTGGGTGTTAAGCTGATGTGTCAGTGAGAGAAAGTGAATAACACCCTAAAATTTAATCCCCTACTGTGGATGGTCTAACTGATTTCTTTTAAGCATAACCCATTATTCCTAAACTCTTGCATTCTATGTATCCAAAAAGCTATTGTCATGGATTCGAGGAACCAACCTGACCTCGAGTTTGCATACGGGTCGGGCCACATCAACCCACCAAAGGCATTACACCCTGGTCTAGTTTACGACGCAACAGAAGCAGACTACATTGACTTCCTCTGCAAGCAGGGCTACAACACCACCACCCTAAGAATCCTCACAGGCAGCAACACCAGCGTTTGCACAAGCACCCAACCTGGAAAAGCCTGGGACCTGAACTACCCGACATTCGCTGTAGCAGTGGAGGATGGGCAGCAAATTGAGGCAGTCTTCACGAGAACAGTGACCAATGTTGGTTCAGGCAATTCAACATACACCTTGAGCACGCACATGCCATCCATATTGTCAGTGACTGTGGAGCCCCCAATCCTGTCGTTCGGCGCAACTGGAGAGAAGAAATCGTTCAAAGTGAAAGTATCAGGACCCAAGATCGATCAGCAGCCGGTCATGTCAGGAACAATTGTATGGAGTGATGGGAATCATGTGGTGAGGAGCCCACTTGTTGTGCATGGTTTACGCAAAGATTGAGGTATCAATGGAATGCAGTCATTGACTGACTCATTGGGGACCAATGTGAAATTGTAAAAAAATAAAGAGACTTATTTGAAAAATAGGTACAAATAGAAGGACTGTTTTATAGTTTTTTCCTTAAAACAAAATAAAAAGGTCCTTATAATATTAATACCTCTTTTTATAGAAAATATGTACACAATTTGTTATCTTAATCACCAGATGCCACCTCTTGCACTTGTTTAGTCTAAGAGTCAATTAATTAACAAAGAGGATATTTCTCTTCTTTTCTTGTTGTTACTTGTTGTGTTTAAGATATATTTTTCAGAAAAAAAAAGTTTTAAGGAAACAAATTTAATATAATTTGTTAGTTTGAGTGATTTGATCTTTTTATCTTTATTATAAATTTAATCTTTGTGTATAAAGAAATTACCTGACAGAAGTACTTTATTCTCTAATAATTTGACTAATTCGATACAAACGAAAAAAAAATGTATACCATTATAAAAAGAAAACATAAAAACGTGAATACCTAGGTAAATTAGTACCTTTGTACAGATGAGATTTGCCTATATAAATAATTAAATATCACTATACAGAAATTCAGGAAATTCAGATGGCTAGATTGCTTTCTTTCCTTTACCCATTATTGGTTGGAGTAAAATACTCTAAATAGTATTCAAAAGTGTCAAAAATAGTACTCCCTCCGTCTTTTATTAATAGACTTTTTAGGATAGTAAAAAAACGTAAGACAATGATCTTTGATCTTATTTTATTTCATATTGTTTTATTTTTACCTCTAATTTTCACTCAAATTACCACACCATCATCAAATTGGGTTGATTCAAAAAAAAAAAATTATCATTTGCACAAAATATATGCTTCGGAAAAGATAAAATGACAAGTACTTCAAATAGTAGAAAAACGTAGAAAAGCGACAATTAATAAAAGACGGAGGGAGTAGTATTCTAGCACTATTTGGGGTAGGTGTCATCATCTTAAATCATGATATACTGAGTAGTGGGTACATCGTATGTACCCAATTTTTTTCCTTATTGGTTGCAGCATTTCTGCTCCACTGCCATGGCGGGGATATAAAATTAAATCTTGATTAATTATTATTCCAAATTCTAAAAGGAATTGATTGTTAATTAATTGCTTTTGTTAAATATTTGTGTACAGGTTCACATCGTTTACATGGGGTCGATGCCCTAATATGGAGAATTTATGAAAACATACCACTCCATTCTTAAAAGTATAATCAGAAAGTTACGGTATTATCGTTCGTTTTTAACATCTGTTTGAGATTATTTTTTATTTTTTACTATCATAAATTTCGCAGTTAAAATTATTTTCAAAAAAAAGTATTTTTTTAATAAAAGGAGGTGATGCCACCAATAAAACAACTAAACGATAATTTTTTTTATATACTTCTATCGAAAGTAGTTTTTGTCATTAAATTTGCGATGGAAAAAAAATCGAAAACAATCTTGAGCAAACCGCTAATAAGGCTGTGGACTCAATATATTACCATTATAAAATTCACAAACATTACTGTATAGTCTACCCTTACGTGACATGACTACTAACTAGGCAAAGTAATATTTGAATCATTTTATTGGAAGAAGTAAAAAAGTTTCACTTTGGTCTTTACATGTTCATAATTTACCATGCTATTTTTACCACTACGATTTTGGTAATTTTTGATCAAATTCTAATAACGATCATAGTAGCTTTCGATCTACCGTTTGTGATAATACATAAAAATATCAGAAGGACATAATGGACTTTGTACCTTCACAAAGTACTGTTGACCAGTCAAAACGGCATCGCGACCGATTGACCAAGTCAACAGGAACAAGTGACCAAAGGACAAGTCTAGCCCGATTGTCTCAAAACGGGACGAGGCCGATCCATCCGCCAAAGCATGAGGAAACGGATAGACACCGTTATATACATTGACCTGGTCAATATACCACCAAACGGCATCCAGCCGATTCAACACAACGACAGCCTGCCGATTCCACCCCAACGGCATCATATCGATTGGGCACAGATATTAAGCTCCACTCACAGGTATAATTTATATAATACTCAGTAGTCAGTACACATTTAGTCAAAGTTGGCATGGGGGATAACCTGCTCCTATCAAGTCATCACTTAATAACTAGATAAGGGGAATACTTTATTCCCCCAAAAGGCATTCACTCCACGTTACCATTATGAATCCCTACTCTTAGACCACCTTTTGAGGAAAAAGGGGAAAAGATGTCAGAAGATCTAACCACTCTAGCCCTACATAAGGACTAGAGGGAGGTACATAAAAGAAGGTTCTTCTTCAGCTCAAAGACGGACAGAAAATACATACACTTTCTCTACACTGAATCAAAATACTGACTTTGGCATCGGAGCTTTTACGCCGGAAAACACTTCCGGCGCTTTGCAGGTCGCTCACGGAGCTCCAACCACCACACTCCGGCGTGCCATTTGACAGAAAAGCCCTCACCCCGTTCCACGGATTATCATTTGGTGCTTTCATTGAGAGCTTTTGAAATTTTAAGTGAGCAAACCTTGAAATTCAAAGCTCTTCCTTCTCTATATTTTTGGGGGTTTTATTTCCAAAAATGGCATCCGATCCAAACTTTCAATCGAATCAACCTACCAGTGGTGCTGCTGGTCAACATGAAACTCCACCCCCTCAATTTTCATTTTCCTGTGTGGAAATGAACGCTGCAGCTCGCAGACTTAATT
Source organism: Viola odorata (assembly GCA_963691705.1). NCBI lineage: Eukaryota > Viridiplantae > Streptophyta > Magnoliopsida > Malpighiales > Violaceae > Viola > Viola odorata. The sequence continues at coordinate 25,022,089 of OY829545.1, read as the reverse complement.
TCCCAGAAATTCCAGAAGTGTTATTTCCCAGCACTCCACAACCTGGACCCTCTACAGCAGCAGTCATCCCACCAGCAGTCATGCATGAGTTTGCCGCCTTGCATCGACGGATGGATATGATGATGCAAACGTTTATGGGAAGGATCTCTCCGCCTGTCCACCAACAGGTTATTCCTCAGCAGATCCATGATCAACCAGTGGTGACACCATCTTTAGTGCCCCCGTCCTTGGCTTTCCAGCCCGTCAGATCTGTGCACCAGCACGTCAGTCAGCCAGCTCAACGGGGAAATCCTTCGAATGAACCCCGGCCACCCCGTCAAAGTGAAAATTCGCTTAGAGGGGAGGTTACTTGGACATCATGGAAGAGGTCAACAGCCGGGCAATCCAGCATAGCCCAAGAAGGAGCCAGAGGCAGTCAGTAGAAGGAAGATCCGAGAGAAGAAGAGGTCGAGAGAGATCAATGGAACGACCTCAATCTGAAAGAGATCGCGAGAGGGCTGATCGGAATGCTTCCAGAGGCTCTGTCTCCCTACCAGCTCGTGAAGAGCAAGATGATGATCCAAAGAATCCTTTAACCTTTCGGGTTAGGAAGCATCGAGTAAGCAGACATGTCAAATTGCCAACCGATTCCTACCTGGGGACGACGGATCCAACAGTTCATGTGAGTTTAGTAAAGAAACATGTTAAGTTTTTTACTAGAAAAGATGAGGCGTTGTGCCAAATATTTGTGATGACTCTGAAAGGAATCGCCAACACCTGGTTTGAGAAATTACCAGCCGGATCTATCGATTATTTTGAGCAATTGGCAAAAGTTTTCACAAGCCGATTTAGTTCTTGTATTCCTGTGGAAAAGTCTCCAGCGATTTTGTTTGATATGGTGCGAAAGTCAGGGGAATCCTTAACGGTGTATGTTGCCAGATTTAATGCTGAGTTGACGACTCTACCCGACGTTGCGCCAAACTTTGCAGCTGAGGCTTTGAGGAGAAACTGCAGGTATCGGGAGTTGGAAAATGCTCTAATCGCGAGCACACCGAAAACCCTGGACCTCTTGCGGATTGAGGTGGATAAATATGCAAGGATGGAAGAAGCAGACTTCCAGCGGAAGAAACGGGAGGAGTCCGATCCTCTTAAGAAAGAAACGGTTGTCCGCAAACAGGGAGAAAAGAAACAAACGGCTGGAGGCCGACAGACGGATCGTCTCGCGGACTTCTCTACGTTGCAGCTAACTAAGCCGGTAGCGGAGATCTTTGCCATCATAGAAGAACGGAGATTGCCGATTCAATATCCCAAACGCAAACCTGGCGTCGTTCTGGGACCGCATAGAGATTCTTACTGCCGGTTCCATAAAGCAAAGGGACATGACACGGAGGATTGTTTCTCTTTGAAAAAGGCCATTGAAAAGTTAATTGAAGAGGGTTATTTGGGTGAATTTGCGGTCAAAGCTCGAAATAAAGCTTTGGAGGATCGAGCTAACGGCAACAGGAAAGAAACGGCCGTAAATCCCAACACTGCCGGAACCAGTGTCCAGGGAGGCAGGGGAAAGAAGGTGTTGACAACCTCTCTCAATGAGTTCCACATGATCAATTTGATAGCAGGAGGAACCCAGCAGGTGGAATCGGAAGATGTACCGATTGGGGAGAAGAGAAAACGGAATGATCCCGTTGTAGAAAGCACAGGTCTATCGGAGCTGGACCGAATGGCCATAACATTTTCAGAAGAAGATGAGATCGGAGTGACATATCCTCAGAACGAAGCATTAGTGGTAACAACCATCATTGCCGATTGCGAAGTCAGGCGAACTCTGGTGGACAACGGAAGTGAGGTGAACCTCATTTCTTCCAACGCTTTTAACCGTTTGCAAGGATCTAAGCCAGACTTGAAGCCTTGCCGGCGGCCGATTATTGGGGTAAATGGCGTCCCCATTCCTGTTGTAGGCCTAACCTTTTTGTCAATCTTTTTTGTGGAAGACAGCTCCCGGAGAAAGGAACAGCAGCTATTTATGGTGGTAGACTTAAACCTGCCATATAATGTGATTTTGGGGCGTCCGTTCTTAAATGTTTTTGGAGCAGTAATATCGCAAAGGCATTTGAAGATGAAATACCATTCATGGGACGACGTTGTTACAATCCGAGGAGATCAGAAGGTAGCTGCCGAATGCTACATAACGATGGTCGATGGTTGTTATGACCGTTATGTTTGCGTAGCTGACGATTCGTTAGAAAATGATGAGGAGCAGCGTACTCAGCCATTGGAGAAAATGGCCCAAGTGTCAGTGGCTGATCTGCCCACTGAGCATTTCTTAATAAGCGAGAAGCTGAGCAAAGGAGAGTGTGACCAGCTTTCGTTTCTGCTAAATAAGTGTAAAGGAGAATTCGCCTGGGTCCCGACTGACATACCGGGCCTTTCGAGGGAAACGGCAGAGCACCGATTGAACGTTTATCCGAATGCCAAGCCGGTTCAGCAGAAACGGCGAGCTTTCTCCAAAGAAAAAGCAGATGCAATTGAGAAAGAAGTGGACAAGCTGTTAAAGGCTAACTTCATCCGAGAGGTTCAGTATCCGCCATGGTTAGCTAATCCAGTTGTGGTGAGAAAGCTAAACGGGGATTGGAGGATGTGTATTGATTTCACCGATCTGAATGAGGCATGCCCCAAGGATTGTTATCCGCTGCCGCGGATAGAGCAATTGGTGGATCAAACGGCTGGATATGAATATCTGAGTTCGCTTGATGCCAATTCTGGATATCATCAAATACCGATGGCGATTGAAGACGAGGAGAAAATGACTTTCATCACGCCAAAGGCCACCTATTGCTATCGGGCTATGCCGTTTGGTCTGAAGAATGCTGGAGCAACATTTCAAAGAACGGCCAATAAGATTTTTGAGCCGTTAATCGGAAAAAATTTGGAGGTATATGTTGATGATATGCTGGTGAAAAGCAGAAATTTTGAGGCGCATCTACGAGACCTTGAAGAAGTATTGGGGATAATGCGAAAATTTGGAATGAAATTAAATCCCAAAAAATGCATGTTTGCATTCCAAACTGGAAAATTCCTGGGTTATGTTGTCAGCAAAAAAGGAATTCAGCCTAATCCCGCCAAGCTGAAGGCAATTAGAGACATGGTTTCGCCAAAGAGTGTGAAGGAGGTTCAGCGACTCACAGGAAGAATAATTGCTTTGAGCCGATTCATCTCCAAGCAAGGTGAGAAATGCCTCCCGTTCTTCAAAGTCATTCGGAAGAAGGCACGATTCGGATGGGAGGACGATTGTGAAAAGGCTTTTCACGACTTAAAAGAGTATCTGTCCTCTGAATTGTTGCTAACTCGACCCGAAAATGGGGACACCCTTTTTCTTTATTTGGGGGCAGCCGATGAGGTAGTCAGTGCCGTTTTGGTTCGGGATGAAAATGGCATACATCGGCCGATTCATTTTATCAGCCGGATCTTGAAGGATGCTGAGCTGAGATACTCTCAAGTTGAAAAAATTGCTTTCGCTCTGTTGCAAGCTGCTAGAAAGATGGCTAGGTATTTCCAAGCTCATCCGGTGGTCGTGCTGACAGACCAGCCTTTAAGAAGGATTTTTAGAAGACCTGAATCGTCTGGCCGAATGGTCATTTGGGCCATCGAATTGGAGCAATATGGATTGCAGTATCAGTCCAGACCCGCTATTAAAGGCCAGGCGCTGGCCGATTTCATTGCTGAATGCACGTTTGTTCAGAAGCCGATTTCTCTGCCAGAAAGCAAAGAAGAAGCTTGCTTACCTCTTCCTGATATGAATGGAGATCAATGGACAATTTTCGTGGATGGCGCCAAGAATCAAAATGAAGCAGGGGCAGGCGTTATTATTTTAGGCCCAGAAGGGATTCAAATGAGGTACGCCTTAAAAATCTCTAGGCCGTTATCAAATAATGCTGCTGAGTATGAAGCGCTATTGGCAGGACTGCGTATCGGAGGGAATCTGATCGGCAATGCACCAACGGTCAATATCCGTTTGGTCATTTATGGAGATTCAAAATTAATCATTGATCAAGCCAACGGCGACTCCCAGGCTAGAGAGCCTATCATGATTCAGTACTTGAAGAAAGTACAGAAAGAACTCACCGAAATCAGAAGTATGGGAATTCATGTCGAAATCAACCACATTCCTAGAGAGAAAAATGTTGAGGCTGATGAGATCGCCAAACTAGCAGCTAACTCCGAAGTAGTAATGCCGCTCGATGTCATAATAGAAGAAATTTCCATTCCTTCTTTTATGGAAGAACAACAAGTGTTATGTGTATTAGAAGCGACGAATGATTGGCGCATTCCAGTAATTGACTATCTCAAGCATGGCAAGTTACCAGAAAATTGGTTTATATACTCTCAGGGAGATCCACGAAGGAATATGCGGAATGCATACCTCAGGAAATACCATGGCTGCTCAAGTTCTTCGAACAGGTTTTTATTGGCCAACGATCAGAAGAGATTCAGATAATTTTGTGAAATCTTGTCATAAATGCCAAGAGTTTGCAAAAGAACCACAACGGCCAGTAGCAGAATTGACAAATATGATGAGTCCGTGCCCGTTTGCAAAATGGGGAATTGACATCTTGGGACCTTTCCCGATTGCCAAAAATCAGCTCCAGTATGTTATTGTTGCTGTCGATTATTTCACAAAATGGGCTGAGGCAGAAGCTGTGGCAAAGATAACGGCAGACAACACTTGGAGGTTTTTCATGAACAACGTTATCATGAGATTCGGATTCCCAAGAATTCTTGTAAGCGATAACGGGACACAATTCACCAGTGCCTACTTCAAAAGGAAATGCGCAGAATATTCAATCGAACAATGGTTCTCTTCTGTCGCGCATCCACAAACGAACGGACAAACAGAAGTCACCAACAGGGCAATCCTTAGTGGAATCAAGAAAAATCTTGAGGGCAAACCAACGAAGTGGCCAGAAGAATTGCCGTTTGTCATGTGGGCATATCGGTTGACAACAAAAACCGCCACCGACATGACGCCGTTTGCCATGACATATGGAGTAGAAGCTGTCTCTCCAGTAGAAATCAGAGCAATCAGCCTTCGAGTGGAATACTTCAACGAAGAGCAAAACGAAGAAAGACTAAGAGAGCAGCTAGATCTCTTACCAGAAATGAGAGAAGAAGCCGTTCTCAAAACATTGCACTACAAACGCAAAATGGCAAAATACCACAATCGGCGTGTCAAAGAACGGCTACTCAAAGCAGGAGATTTAGTCCTGCGCAAGGTAACGGCAACGGGCCGAGAGAAGAAAAAGCTAACGCCGAATTGGGAAGGACCATATCGCGTTATCAGAGTCATCGGCAAAGGTGCATATCACCTTGAAACAATGAACGGTACTCCGATACCCAACTCTTGGAATATTTGCAATTTAAAGCTATATCATTCCAGAGTGAATATGTTGTTTTCACTTGCCACATAAATGATGAAAATATTATGGGTGCAAAATTATTTGCAACTAATAATGTTAAAAATATATATTTGCCCGTATTGTGTTTATCATATGGTTGCAGATTGAAAATAAAAGAGTCGTGGACGTAGGTCAATTTAAACCGAACCACGTTACAAAAATTAAAGAATTAGCGATATTAACGCTACTAGGCCTACCTAAGGCATCGCCTGGGATCGCCAATAACCAAATCGGCTCCCGCCCGATTGGCTCAAATCGCTACTAGGGCTACCTAAGGCGTTGCCTAGGGATGCCAACGGCTTGATCAGCGAGAGCCTGATAAGTCCTACAAAGCATTCTTAGGCCTATCTGTGTCTTAGTAAACCAGATAGTAACAAATGCTTAAGAATGCTAAAGAAAGATTCAAACCTATCTGTGTCTTAGTAAACCAGATAGAAGTACCTGTGTCTTAGTAAACCAGGTAAAGAAAGATTCAAACCTATCTGTGTCTTAGTAAACCAGATAGTGAAGTGTGCAACGGCAACATCTTCAAAACGGCCTAGTGCCGAATCATTAAAAAAAAAAAAAAAAAAAAGAAAGAAAGAAAAGAAGCCATCTCAGAAGGTTTTTTAACCTCAAAACGGCATCTTCAGAACGACAAACAGCCGATTCTGCAAAACAAAGATAAGTTCAATTCGCAATTGTGTTATCTTTTTTAAATTTTTCTGGAGTAGTATATATATATAACAGAAATAATTAAGCATTCGCAATATCTAAAAATTGCAAAATTATATTCCGAATAATATTTGTTCATTACAAAATATGCCAATCGGCAAGTGATCATGAAGTATAGCTAAAGTTCAGGCCGACGGTCCAGATCCAGAAGCAACGTCAGGTCTAATAGGAATATCGTCATCGTCCTCTGCTTCTGAATCAGAGAAGGGTTCATACTCTTTAGCTTCGGCAATCCTTTCTCCGGCAGCAACATATCGGGAAAGATTGTCGGGGTGGAAAAGCTTCTCACCATAGTAGGAAACAAAACTTTCCAGCATGATGTTCTTCATCTTCTCTCGCCACCAACCTATCTTTTGTGGAACCTTCTCCAACTCAGCGTCCTTTGCAGCAATGCTGCTCCGAGCCGTTTCCAATTCAGCCGTTCTAACTGTCAAATCGGAATGGGCCGTAGCTAACTCTGCCGATTTGGCTTCCAGATCAGAACGGGCCACATTTAGCTCTCCAGTAAGCTTGGCAAGGGTATTGATTAAGGACGCCTTGTCCTCAGAAAGCTTGGTAACGGAATCACACAAGGCAGATTTGTCTTTCATCAATTCCCCGATCCGTCCCTGCTCTTCTCTAATCTTTGCCGAAAGACCATCTCTTTCATTCAAACTATCAGCCAGCCGTTTGCGCGCCTCAATTACTGCCTTTTTTTCCGCCTCCCAAGAGGCCATTAAAGCCTCATTCTCTTTCTGAATGGAAGCTTTCTCAACGGATGATTGCCGAAGTACAGCCCTAGCCTCTTCCAGTTTTGATTCAACGGCTTCAGAAGCATATCGGGCAGCACACAGGCCGCTGTAAAAAATGCTTTGCATATTAGAGAAATGAGAACTCAATTCCAAGCGAGCATAATGTTTTCTGTCGGCATCGTTTGCCAGCATTTCACCAATCAGTTGACCGGTCCGATAATCTTTGCTACCGGGAATATTCAAGCCGAGAGAACGGCAGCTGCTATCTCCAAGGTTATTCAAGCTGACTGCATGAGTAATCTCCCCGTCAGGACCATGACTGGAGAGATAACCTTTGAAATTAGAAGGAGGAGCAACTGCATGATCGTTGGACACAAATGGTTCAGGCAAAGGCGGACCGGCAATCCAGTGAAGGTCAATCGGCACTGGCGGCGAAGGATCTGGTTGAACTGAATGAGGAACACTCTCGGAAGAAGTCGGTGGATTGACGAAAACGGGAGAATGATGCGCTAAAGGTGTATCCAAAGGAGGAACGGAAGTCCCTGAGCCGTCAGCATAAGCAGATGAAGGGATATCGGGGGCAGGCATTGAAACGGTTTCTGCCGGTACGATATTCTCCGGTTCCGAAACGGCAGAATCCCGTTGTGCATTATCGGCAGCCCGTTTTGCTTCAGCTTTCTTTCTTTTTCTAAGAATTCTTTTGGCCGCTTTCATAACCTGAGGGTCAGGTTCCGGCAGATTTAAGTTTTCAAATGATCTGCTGACTCGTCGCCGTTTTATGATGAGAGGGGGATCCTCATCCTCTTCCTCTTCATCGACGGCAAAAATAGTTTCTGGTCCTGCCGATTGCTCATCTCCCTCAACTACGGCCTCGTCGGCTATGGCCTCTTCAGCAGCCGTTTCGCCTGATGGAGGATCCTCTATCTCCATTGCATTTTCATCATCGGAATCGGCCGTTGTAACTCGCAAACGGACCGGGGCCGCTCTTGCTATAGTGACCGTTCTAGCTGGTCGTCCCATTTCTGCATAAAATTAAAATCGGCATCAGAGTTCTGCAAGGAAATGCATGCCATCTGTTACAAAAATTTGGTAACTCACCATCAACGACGCAGTTCAGTAACGGCACGCCCATTGCCATCTTTTGCACATGGAATTTTGTACCAAAAGATAACAGAATATCGATCTGAGCCTGCAACAGACCGGAAGGGTCCTCTGGTCTCACCCACTGCAGTTCATTCATCGCTGGGTTAAACCCAGATATCCATTGGGGTTTGGTGGTAGTCGAAACCAGGAAGAAATGATCTTTCCATCCCTTAATGGAAGATTCATATTTATCGAAGTTCTTCAAAAAGGGTTGAAGGTCATCATCCTTGCAGGGACGAAGGGTAACTAAACTGCTACGGGTACTCAAGTGAAAAAAAATGCCTAAAAAGCTGAAGGGAAGGCTCTTTAATTTTTAAAAAGGAACAGACATTGATAAAGGCATAAATTGAAGCCCAGGAATTGGGAGTAATTTGGGCTGGGTTCAGAACATGCTGCGTTAACAAATTTTTCACCATGGAATTCAGAGGGAGGTGAAAGTCGTATGCAAACATCTTAGAGTATAAGACTCTATGGTTGTCCGTAAAGGCACTATTCAACCTAACATTGGGAGGAGCTACCGTGGTTTTGTATCCTATCGGCAAATCAATTCCATATTTCTGCAGCTCAAAATCTAATTGTTCTCCAGTCATAAGCTTGGTAGCAGTTTGTTCAAGCTGCTCATCAGTAGTAACAACAGGGCGTCTAGGAGCCATCTTTCAATCACAAACCACACAAAGGATAAGAAAAGGTTTAAGGAATACCAGGTATTGCAGAGATTGTTTGAAGAGTTGAGCCCTAAAAATTGCAGGAGATGGTTGCGCGGTTGAAGAAGAAAGAAAAAGAATTTTTGAGGAAGAGGATGAGTGAGAGCGGCGTTGAGAAATGAAAATGAATTAGGTTTCCAAGAGGAAACCGCTTTTAAAAGAAACAATACTTCAACCGTCAGCATGTTCAATCGGACACTGACAAGTGGCAGGTCTGTTCTGAAAAGGCAGCAAGTTGTCAATAAAGCTGAGTAATTCATTTAATGAGGAACGACGCACTCGCTTCCCAAAGGGTTTTCGAATTTCAAAATTCAAAATTCAAAAAACTTTACAGATGAAGAGACGCTCACTCCTCAAAAGAAGCAAGCGGTTATAAACACTTGGCCATTGAAGCGCCACGACACAGGTAATACATAAAAATATCAGAAGGACATAATGGACTTTGTACCTTCACAAAGTACTGTTGACCAGTCAAAACGGCATCGCGACCGATTGACCAAGTCAACAGGAACAAGTGACCAAAGGACAAGTCTAGCCCGATTGTCTCAAAACGGGACGAGGCCGATCCATCCGCCAAAGCATGAGGAAACGGATCGGCACCGTTATATACATTGACTTGGTCAATATACCACCAAACGGCATCCAACCGATTCAACACAACGGCAGCCTGCCAATTCCACCCCAACGGCATCATATCGATTGGGCACAGATATTAAGCTCCACTCACAGGTATAATTTATATAATACTCAGTAGTCAGTACACATTTAGTCAAAGTTGGCATGGGGGATAACCTGCTCCCATCAAGTCATCACTTAATAACTAGATAAGGGGAATACTTTATTCCCCCAAAAGGCATTCACTCCACGTTACCATTATGAATTCCTACTCTTAGACCACCTTTTGAGGAAAAAGGGGAAAAGATGTCAGAAGATCTAACCACTCTAGCCCTACATAAGGACTAGAGGGAGGTACATAAAAGAAGGTTCTTCTTCAGCTCAAAGACGGACAGAAAATACATACACTTTCTCTACACTGAATCAAAATACTGACTTTGGCATCGGAGCTTTTACGCCGGAAAACACTTCCGGCGCTTTGCAGGTCGCTCACGGAGCTCCAACCACCACACTCCGGCGTGCCATTTGACAGAAAAGCCCTCACCCCGTTCCACGGATTATCAGTTTGATTGATCAGAATTTAGCCTCATAATTCACGCAAGAAATGCTCAAAATTATCCACCGGTGGCCAAATATAATTAAACCATATTGATTAGCTTTTGAATAATCTTAATTATTTATGCACATTTTTTTTTGAATTGCAGTGCGTCTTCAGCCTAATAAGACTCCTTAATCTATAGTCATGGGAGTACTTTCAATGGATTTGCAGCCAGATTATCCGATGAAGAAGTTGAGAGATGATCACGTAAGTCATTTTTCAGAAAAATAAGAAAATAAAAGTAAAAAGAAACCAATGTTTCAGAGCTTTTACCTTAATACATGTAGCAATGGAAAAATCATATGCAAATTGGCTAAAAATGAATATTGATGATGAAAATAATGCCACTCATCCCAATTACTGGTTCTAAATTGGTTGTACAAATGGAAGGGGTAATTTCTGTATTTCCAAATTGTTGGGTTTGGGCTCCCTTCCTATGTGGAGAAAAGACCATGAGGAGCAAGCCCACTCTATTAGAAGGAGTCAGATTAGGGTATTGTAAGATTTTTTTAATCAAGAGAAAACGAAGAAAAGAAAACGTGAGAGAGAAGGGAGAAAAAACAGATTTTCGCCAAATTCTGCCCAGCTTCAGTAGAATCATCACTGCGACTTCGTTCACCGGCGGATCAGGCTGAAATTTGGATAGCAGGTTCACAACATCCGATTCTTCAATCTGAATGGTTGGATTGGTGAGAAGATATCTGAGTGGAGAAATCGAGTCCCATTAGTAGCTACGGGAAATCTGGTTTTGTACCTTTTTCCTTTGGTTCTCTATTTTTCATACTTCTTGTTAGGTTGATTGCCTAGTTGTTGAGCACGATTGTGCTGTGATTTGAGACTCTCTTGTACGCTGACTTTGATCGTAGTGGAGCTTGATTGACTGACTTGTGCCCGAGGTTTTTACTTCTCGCATTGAGAAGGTTTTCCACATTAAAATCGTTGTCTCTTTGTGTGTGTGTGATATATTTGCTGCTGCCATTAATTTGTTATTGCTCCTCATAGATTCCAGCAAGTAGGGGAAATTATTATTGCTGCGTATTGTGTTGAATTTCCCATTAGAGTGGTAGCGGAGCTTTTGGTTTAAGGTTATTTGACTTACTTGAATGATGGAGGCAAATACAAATAGAATGTTGAGTTTGAATGGCACTAATTATCACTTGTGGAAGGGAAAAATGAAAGATCTGTTATTTGTGAAAAAGTTGCATCTTCCTGTGTTTGCTACTGAGAGGCCAGAATCCATGACTGATGCGGATTGAAATTTTGAGCATCAGCAGGTTTGTGGTTTTATTCGGCAGTATGTAGATGACAATGTTTATAATCACATTGCTAATGAGGAACATGTAGTGGCCTTATGGAAGAAAATTGAATCTTTGTATGCTTCTAAATCAGGGAATAATAAATTGTATTTGTTGAATTCTCTGATGAATTTGAGATATTAGGAGGGGACTTCCATTTCAGATCACTTGAATGATTTTCAAGGACTTCTAGATCAATTGTCAGGAATGGGTATCAAGTTTGATGATGAAGTGTTAGGACTATGGCTACTGAATACTCTACCAGATTCTTGGGAAACTTTTCGGGTTTCAATTACTAATTCGGCTTTCGATGGTGTTGTCTCTTTTCAAAATGTAAAGGGAAGTGTTCTTAATGAGGAGATAAGAAGGAAGGCACAGGGTACTTCATCTCATTCCGAGGTACTTGTTACTGAAAACAGGGGGAGAAGTCAGAGAAAGGAACCGAAAAGTGGTAGGGACAAGAGCAGAAGTAAGTCCAAGTCCAAGTCCAGATACAAGAATGTGGAGTGTCATCATTGTCACAAAACAGGGCACATGCAGAAGAATTATTTTCAATGGAAAAGGGAGAGAAAAGACAATAAGGATAAGCAGAAAGAGAAGGATCATGGTGATGATGATCGTGTTACTGTGGCTTCCTGTGATGATTTTGTTATTCTCCGTGACCATGATTCAGTTAATCTTGTATCAGATGAGAGCATGTGGGTAATTGATAGTGCTGCTACACTGCATGTTACACCAAGGAAGGAGTTCTTCACATCTTACACTTCTGGTGACTTTGGAGTGTTGAAGATGGGTAATGATGGTGTAGCTAAGGTAGTTGGTATTGGTGATGTTTGCCTGCAAACCAACATGGGAGTGCAGTTGTTGCTTAGAGGAGTCAAACATGCTCCAGATGTCCGTTTTAATTTGATCTCTGTGCAGATTCTTGATGATGGTGGTTATGATAATCACTTTGGTTCTGGAAAATGGAAACTCACCAGAGGTAACTTGGTTGTGGCCAGAGGGGAGAAAGTTAGTAAACTGTATTGGAAAAAAGCTTTGGTTGCTAAAGACAGTGTGAATGCCATGGATATGGAGGCTTCTTTGTGGCACCGAAGGCTTAGTCATATCAGTGAAAAGGGGCTGAATTGTTTAGCTAAAAAGGATGTGCTTCCGGGATTGAAGAGTGTTGAGTTGGAGAAATGTTCTTATTGCATGGCTGGTAAGCAGACCAGAGTATCATTTAAGAAGCATCCTCCCTCAAGAAAGTCAGAGTTGCTTGAATTGGTGCATTCTGATGTTTGTGGTCCGTTAAAGGTAAAGTCATTTGGTGGTGCACTTTACTTTGTTACCTTTATTGATGATTGCTCCAGGAAGCTTTGGGTCTATACATTGAAGACAAAGGACCAAGTGCTGGACAAGTTCAAACAATTCCAGGTTTTGGTTGAGAGACAGTCAGGTAAGAAGTTGAAATGTATTCGTTCTGACAATGGTGGTGAGTATTGTGGACCATTTGATAGTTATTGCAAGCAACAGGGTATTAGACATGAAAAGACACCTCCCAAAACTCCTCAGCTGAATGGTTTAGCGGAGAGGATGAACAGGACTTTGATTGAGAGAGTTAGGTGTATGCTTTCTGAAGCTAAGTTACCTAAGCATTTTTGGGGTGAGGCATTGTACACGGCAATGCATGTTATTAATCTCAGTCCTGCAGTTGCCCTGAATGCTGAAGTGCCAGACAAAATTTGGTTTGGCAAGAATGTCAGATATGATCATTTGCGCGTCTTTGGTTGTAAGGCATTTGTGCATGTGCCAAAGGATGAGAGATCCAAGTTAGATGCGAAGACGAGGCAGTGTATCTTTATTGGATATGGTGATGATGAGCTTGGTTACAGGTTGTATGATCCTGTTGAGAAGAAGCTTGTCAGAAGCCGTGATGTGAAGTTCATGGAAGACCAAACCATTGAAGACATTAATAAGATGGAAAAGACTGCACCTGAGAAAGATAGTAGTCTGTCTGATATTGATCCAGTTCAGACGCCTAACCATGATCTGGATACTGCTAAGAATAATGTTCAGAATGGTGAGCAACATGACTATGTTGGTGATCAGCAGTTTGGAGATGTTTTAGATGTTCCTACTGATGATTCTGAAGAGGAACATGAGATGTCACAAGATGAAAATCTTGGTGATGCTCCTGAACCACCTCAAGTTCAACCTTGGAGGTCTACTAGGCAGAGGAAGCCATCTACTAGGTATCCTTCTGATGAATATGTTACCTTGACAAATGGAGGTGAACCTGAGTGTTATCATGAGGCCATGAAGAGTCAAGAAAAGAAGAAGTGGCTGGATGCAATGCAAGATGAAATGAAATCTTTGCATGATAATCACACATTTGACTTGGTGAAATTGCCAAAAGGCAAGAAGGCCTTGGAAAACAGGTGGATTTACAGGGTGAAGTAAGAAAGTAATTCAGCATCTTCGAGGTATAAAGCCAGATTAGTGGTGAAAGGTTTCAGACAGAGAAAGGGTGTAGATTTCAATGAGATTTTTTTCTCCTGTAGTGAAGATGTCATCCATTAGAACCTTGTTGAGTTTGGCTGCTACTTTTGATCTGGAGGTAGAGCAAATGGATGTAAAGACTGCTTTCCTTCATGGTGATTTGGAGGAAGAAATTTACATGAAGCAACCTGATGGTTTTTATGCTGAAGGCAAGGAAGACTATGTGTGCAGGTTGAGAAAGAGCCTATATGGGTTGAAGCAAGCTCCGCGACAGTGGTACAAGAAGTTTGAATCAGTTATGTCTGAGCAAGGCTACAAGAAGACTACTTCTGATCATTGTGTCTTTATTAAAAGGTTTTCCGATGATGATTTCATTATCCTGTTATTATATGTTGATGACATGCTTATTGTTGGGAAGAATATTTCCATGATTAACAGGTTAAAGAATCAATTGGGTGAGTCATTTGCCATGAAAGACACAGGAGCTGCTAATCAGATTCTTGGTATAAGAATCATGCGTGATAGGAAGGAGAAGAAACTTTGGCTGTCACAGGAACACTATGTCAAAAGAGTGCTACAGAAGTTCCAGATGGAAAATGCTAAGGCGGTAAGCACTCCTCTTGCTACTCATTTTAAATTGAGTGCTAAACAGAGTCCTTCAAATGAAGCTGAGAGACTAGATATGCAACGGGTTCCTTATACATCTGCTGTAGGTAGTTTGATGTATGCAATGGTGTGTACAAGACTAGATATTGCACATGTTGTTGGTACAGTCAGTAGATTTCTGTCAAATCCAGGTAGAGAGCATTGGAATGCTGTGAAATGGATTTTGAGGTATCATTGTGGTACTACTAGCTTGAGGCTTTGTTTTGGAGGTGATAAGCTTATCCTTGTGGGATATACTGATTCTGATATGGCTGGAGACATTGATTCCAGGAAGTCCACTTCGGGTTACTTGATTAAGTTTGCAGGGGGAGCTGTGGCATGGCAATCTAGACTGCAAAAGTGTGTTGCATTGTCCACTACTGAGGCAGAGTTCATTGCCATTACAGAGGCATACAAGGAGTTGCTTTGGTTAAAGAAATTCTTGCAGGAGCTTGGTTTTGTCCAGGACAAATACATGCTATTTTGTGATAGTCAGAGTGAAATTCATCTTGGTAAGAATTCAACTTTTCACTCTAGATCCAAACATATTGATGTGAGGTATCATTGGATACGTGATGTATTGGATGCTAGGTTATTAGAATTGGCCAAAGTTCATATAGATAATAATGGTGCTGATATGATGACTAAGGCGTTACCGAGATGCAAGTTTGAAACTTGTTGTGAGATCGCCGGTTTGGCGGTCATCTCCACATAGTTGTGAGGGGGAGATATGTTGGTGATAAGAGTCCGTGGTATACTGAGCAGGATCGGCCTGATCTGGGCTGGTCGGGAATACTGTATTAGGGTCTTCGCCACCTGCAAAGCGCCAGAGGGGGTCTCCGGCGTAAACACTCCGATGGCAAAGTCAGTGTGAGTAGTCAAAATGGCAGGGGTTCAGTACGCTATCTTAGGCTTACCCTCTTGTCTGAAAAGATGGGGGTATTTATAGACAAAGGAAGGAGTGTACCGACAGGGGGTAGGAATATCCCCCGGTAGGTGTCGCTGGGGTGATTAGATGTCGCTGGGGTGGCAGGGAGTGATGTCATGCGGGGTGACATCACGCGGAGTGACGTCAGGGATGACCTGGGATGGGATGTCGCCGTGCGGATGTCGCATGAGAGCCCCCTCCGCTGATGTCGACCATCCCAGGGTCGGACGCCCGACTAGGGGTGGTATGAACAGGGTCTCGTCTCCTTCGGCGAGTACAGTATGCTGGCCGAGTCACCCAACGAGGTAGTGGAGATGCCGCTTCTGTGGTATCGATAGTTATCATATGCCCAAACGAAAACTAGCCCGAGTATTTACCAAGGGCTATCACCGTGTCTCCGGTCTTGCCCCTTCAGAGGTTTCTGCATTAATGAGGGCTCGACAGTCGATAAAGGTGCATCTTCAGAATGCCTTTTTCCAGGGTCTATAAATAGGCCTTTCATTTTGCACTCGTTTCCATAACTTTCTCAACCTTCTTCACCTCTTTCTTCGATTTTCCTAATCTCTTTTCCTTCAATGGACGAAATCACCAAGAACTTTCTACTATCCAAAACCCATGCCTTGAGAAATCTGACCCAGGCTGACATCGATTTTCTGGGGTCGCTGAACACCAAGACCTCGGAGGATATCTTGGAGCTCCAGGGAATGCTGACTCCCCTGCAGGCTAGACAGGCTGCGGTTACCATGGAGGACTTCAGTCCCGTGGAGAAAGCGGTGAAGTTGTCAGTGGCTGTCTCTCAAATTCAGCTACTTATGACAATACTGCAGCACAGGAAGGACTTGCTAGGGTGCTGCCTGAAGGGCATGAGGGCCTATTCCTCTGAACTGACCACTCTTGCGGATGCCTTGAGGGAAATTCCTTTCCTGGAATGGGACGACGCTGGGTCGAATGCCTGACCAGCTATGGGGATCCCCTTGGCGTGTCTTTTTGTGCTCCTCTGGGGCCACCTTTTGTACCTCCGGGCCGTTAGGTCTTTTTGTAATCTCTGGCCGTTAGGCCTTTAAATAAATAAATATGCTTTCCCTTATTAGCTTGCCGCGCTGTCAATGTTTTTCTTCTTTCTCATGTCGTCTGCCTCGAAAAACAACTTCTATTCTCACCAATTGTGAGCTTGGTGTTCCTTGGGATCCCATAACTTTATTTGCCTACCTGGCTCATAATGACGATTCTCTCACGTCCCCACCATTCTGAATATATTTTGCGCCGTTTTTTAGCGTTGAACGGATTGGGCAACGATTTCGGTGCCTTTTGATTGGTGTAGACTTTCAACAGTTGCGAAGTCAGATCTTTCCCTCAACAGACGTTATCCCTGATAGCATTAACTGTCTTCGATAATACGTGAGAAGGCAGACACGCTTCCTCGCCTCGGCTATATAATGGGGCTCTTCCTTTCTCTCCCTGTTCATCTTTTTTCTTTTTTCTTCTTACTTTTACTGATATTTCCATGGCTGACTCCCGTTTTTTATACACTGCTGCTCGTGACTCTCCTCCGACCCCTCCAACTTCTCCCGATTCCGACAATCCTCTACTCACACCTCCCTGGAGGCCTGCCAGACGTTCCGTAAAGTGTCGGGGTCGCAAGAGATCGAAGAAAACAAAGAAACAATCTTTTGAATCTTTTTTTGCTGACTTTGAACCTCACTATCTTTTGCTGCGGCAAAAGGATGAAGCGTCACCGTCCGCTCCTCATTCTTTTCCCAAGGACAGGACTTCTGTGCAAGATGCCGCTCCAGGACTGGTTACCCCGACCCTAGAGGAAGGCTCCCGCGCCGCTTCGAAGGAGGAAGCTGTCCATACGACGGGTTCCGTGACTAGGCTTGGTAAAAGACCTTTCAAGATTGACGAACCCTTCCCTTTCTACAACAGTGGGTCGCCATCACCTCCGGAGGATTATGATTACGTCTACGACATACACTGAGCGGACGAAGACTGATGATGTCGCACTCGTTGTAGATGCCGCTGGCTTTCTTTTTTAATAAATAAACTAAAATAACCTAAAATGAAATGTCATTTTTTTTGGGTATAACGCCGCTCTATTGGGATAACTGTCGCTGGACAGCCGATTATCGGTTCAGTCGACCATCTTTGTGGGGTTTCTTGTGATTAACGAGCCTTTCTTTTACGAAATTCGAGGCGAGCGCTTGACTTTAAGTTTCTGTCAGGGTCTTTCCACGTGTCCCGTTTGTCCCATATGTGTCCTGCTGTGATAGGCTGCCCTTATGTCTGACTTTCCACCATTTCTTTTAAAAGGAAAAAACGCTTCTTCTTTGTACTCTTTTGCTCCTTTTTATACTTCACAACTCTCTTCATTTTTTGCTCACTCCGAGGAAATTCTCTCATTCGCATCCAGACGATTCACCTATTAATTTCAGTCTCGTCTCTCAAGGTACTCCGCTCGATCTTGCTTTGATTTCCCTTTGCTGCTTTATCTATTATGCCTCGCACGAGATCTCAATCTAGTTCTTTAGCTACCCCTAGGCCAATTTCTCGATATCCTGAGCTTGAAAACACCCCTAGCATCTTTACTTGCCCTACTGTCTTACACCTTGAACTGGAAAGCAATAACATTACCTTCCCCTGCGGCTATCGCCCAACTATTCCTTCTGACACTATGAGGCTTCATAGCCGGCTCTGGAAAACTCATAGGATTCTTTATTTTAAAATGTTTCAATATGGGTTCCGCCTCCCAGTTCATGATACGCTAGAGCGTGTGTTGCGCGAGCACGGGCTTAACCCTGCGCAGATCACCCCTTCCTCATGGAATTGCATCTACGTCTTCCTTCGTGCTTGCGAATTAAAAGATATTCTTGCTCCCTCTGTCGCTTTATTTCGCAAGTTCTTGACTCTGGTTTTTCGCGACGACTTCATTAATATTATTCCGAGGTGGGATGACGCCCTAGTGAGGCCTTTTTGGCAGAAATTTCGAGGATTTGAGGAGAACGTCGAAAACTGGAAGAGCGGTTTCTTCGTTGTCGAATTACCCTCTCGCCTGTGGCGTCCTGACTTCAACCTGGAGGTAGTTGATTGGGTGAGGCCAGCGCCTGTCTAGGGAAGAGTTGGGTCAGGTCAGCACTTTACTGGAGATGGAGTCCTCTTTCCAGATCCGAAACTTTGCTTTGTACAGGCCTTTAACTGAGTGTACCATAGGTGAGCTTTTGAGCTTCGTCGCTGCCTTACTTACCCCTTGTTTACTAACATACTTTTTCACAGGGGAGACTATCGCTTGCCCACTCTCCGAAGGTGACGCTTCTCGCAAGGTTGTCGCGCCTTCAACGACTGCTCCCTCTACTTCCGTTGGGGCTCGAGCTGATCACCGTATGCCCATAAAGAAAAGAGCTTTAGACGAGATTCTCTCCAGGGAAAGCGGTTCCTCCCTCCGCACTTCCCGCTTCGTGGAGAACTGGTTACCCAGTCGGAGAAAGAGGTCCGAGTCTGGTTTGCCAGTGACTGAGACAAAGATTTTCTCTTACGGAGTCGAGGACATGGAGGACATGGATACAGAATTGAGCCTCCGCCCGGCTTCCTCAGCTCAACGGAAGAAGCTAAGGGAAGCAAGCGAAGCTCAAGTGACAAGGACGGCTGCCCGATCTTCTCCTGCCAATACTACAAATACCGCTGCTTCCCAGACTGAAGTTTCTCTTGACACTACTAAGGGGAATGCCGCTTCATAGGGTGGCGCTTCCTCGACTCCGGGGTTGGCTGCCTCCAACAAGACTTCCCCTACCGCGGTGATGCAGCCATCATCTGCTGCCGATTCCGCTCCTGTCATGGAACCTCCACACTCTCCCATTGGCCCCTGTATTCCTGACGTGCCACCATCAGTCCCAAGTGGACCTGGTTCTTCTCACTCTCCCCCGAAGTCCCCTCGTCCATTGTTTCTTACTTCAATTCGAGACATCGGGGGCTCGGGCGGTATCCCCGCCCCTTCCTTTGTTGCTGACCTTTCCCATGACGGGCCTCAAGGGGCCCCTTCTCACCGGCTAAATCTGTCAAAATTTGATACTGACGGGTTCCGCGCCCTGGGTATATCAGACCCCTTGTCGCAAGATCAGCCCACGGCTATCTTGGCCTGTGAAATATTTCGCGCCGCCGAGGATGAAAGCAGGCTACTGCAGCTTCCTCCCGAAATTCAGTATGTGCGCGTCATGAACAACTGCCTTGCTGCCTTTCGACAACTTCATTACTTCATCAAGGCTTGTGGTACACAATCTCAAAACTCTGGTGCCCTAGCAAGGGTAGAGGAACTATCGCGACTCCATAAACGCGCTCAAGCCGAACTGCGCGAGTGCCGCGCTGACCTTACTCGGGAAATGTCTAAAGGAAAAGCCCAGGTCGAAGCTTTAGAGGCTGAGTTGGTGGCTGAAAGAAAGAAGAACTCATTCCTTCTTGAGGAGGTATCATCCCGCGATGCCGACCTGATGAAAGCTTTCAAGAAGGTGGCCTGGTGGAAGAAGAAGACTGAACAAGCCTTTATCGCTGGGGTCACAGATCAGCACCACGGTAGGGCCGCTGATCCCACTGAGGTCGCCAGGTATGCCTCCGCGAGGATGAAAGAGATTGATGAGAGCCAAGAGGGTTTCCTCTCCTCCGAAGAGGAGTAGTAAGTCAGTGTCTGGGAAGGGCCCATTTGATGCCGCTTGGTCGGGGGTGTCGCTTCTTTACTTACTCCCTTATTGTATTATTTTTCCCATTTGGACTTTGACGTCGCCCTCTTGCTTGTAATAATTGTAGATCTTGTAATCTTGACCCAATAATGCGTGCTTCTTAACGATATCGCCCTTTATCGCTTGCCGCTTGACTGCTTTTTCTTCGCACTTCGCCGCTATTCCCGCTCTGCTGGAGAGGAGGATATTGATACTACTGTTTCCACCATTGCTTCCACCGCCGTCCTTCGACGGCGCCTACGGAGCTATAATGCCACTCTCGACCAGTTGGAGGGGTATTCTACTGAAGTTGCCCCAAAGTCCCTTCGCCTTAATAGCGAATTACCTGGCAACCGTAGGGTTCTTTATGCTAAAATGTTTCATTATGGCTTTCAGCTACCTCTAGATCCTTTAATTGCCGAGTTACTCTCTGAATTCGATTTAAATGCTACCCAGTTGAGTCCAAATGCCTATTGTGGCATTTATGCTTTTATAGCCCTTTGTAGATATGTAAGAAATGAATCTCCTTCTTTGTTGTTGCTGCGCTCCCTTTTTCAATTATACCACCATAACAACGGTATCATAGCAATATCGCCTCGCTATGATGTCGAAGCTCTTAACCCCTTTACCTGGAAGCTGTTATTCCTTGAATCTTCTATTGACGCTTGGAAAAAAGGATTTTTCATCATCAATCTGCCCCAGCCTTTGTGGCTGAGCGGGTTTAATCTAGTCATCAGAGATGCTGTCTGGGGTGACAGGCCAGAGTTAGGACCAGTTGACCAAGGCTGGCTGAACAAGCTACTCAACCTGTCGGGGATTCCTGGTGTTCGCACTCGCGAACTCTAGTGCCGGGGCGACATCCGGGATTGCATCTAAAGTGAGCACCGTCCCCTCACTCGCTGCTTCCTGTCAGTACTAACTCTAACGTTCTTTTCTTATTTCTACAGATCCTCCCGCCGGGTGGAAGCCTGAGTGTATCAAGAAAAGAGAGAGAAGAGCTCAATAGAAGAGAGAAAAAGAGGCTCGCTCTGCCGCCTCGACCGGTGCCGCGACTGACACTACGTACGCGTCCACTTCTGCGCCTGAGTCCTCTTCTCTTCCTCGAGCGGAGGCTACTGCCACGTCAACTGTTGAGCCAATTTCCCCCCAGCACTGTTCCTACTCGAGCGTCGCCTTCTCGTCCTCCTCTTGCCTAAAAGAGGAAGAGAACTCTCCGTCTCCGCGTTATCGCTCCTACCCGTCCACCTGTTCAGGTGGTTTTTACAAACTTTTCTCCGTCTGTTTGCTTCGTTCGTTTCTAATTCCCCTTTTTCTTTTGCGCATAGGATACCGCTGCTGTTGCCTCTTCTGTTACTCCTTCGCGCGACGGAATGGACTTGTCAAGCATTCTTGATCCCAAGCGACCGCGTCCTAATGAAGACACCCCTTCAGCGGACGGCTTTGCCGCTGGTCAGGAAGGACAGGGCGGCGTAACCAATACCGGCCCCTTGGTGAGTCGTGAAGGCTCTGGTCCGCCAGGGAACGGGGCTACTTCTGCACCACTTCACTCTTCTTTTGCCGCATCATCTCCTCCCCCGGGCAATCTCTTGGACTTTCTGGAGGATCTTGCAGAGGGGGACTTTCCATCCCTACCAACCGGCGGTTTCAATATTGACGCTGGACCATCTAATCGTTCCCCTCCGTCCCCTCCTGATGTCTTCTTCATTCTTGCTGCTGTTCAAACAATCTCTCCTTCTCTTCCCCCCATGGACACTCCGCGCATGGTGGCTGACCTAAGCACTATACTCTCTAGCGGAGCCGCCACCCATCAGGTTGATTTGAGTAGCATTCGCCAGCGCGGGTTCCCAGCATTGGGAGGCGACAGTTCCCTAGCGACATCCGCCTATCTGGCAGGACATCTGTTGTCGGTTGAGGAGGAGGAGCAGGCCTTCCTCTCCGTTGCCGAGGGGAGCAACTGCAGCAGATAAGGACCCAGCTGTTCTCTAGCTTTCAAGGTTTCCATTACTGGTCCAGGAACGAGGCGAATGAGCTCTCTTCAATCTTCTTCCAGGAATGGCGCAACACTAATCGCCAGCTCTTGGAAGAAATCAACAAGTACCAAGGGGAACTTAATAAAACTCGGGAAGAGCTGAGGAAGTGTGTTGAAGAGCGACAATGCGCGCAGTTTAGCAGCTGCGAGAAAGGAGCTGGAAGAGGCGAGAGGGCGCGAGGCCACAAGGGATGCTGCCCTTCAAGCGGAGCAGGGTAAGAATGCCCTGCTTATGGAAGAAACGACAGACAAATGTAAATGGTTTCTGGAACAAACGGCGGGCCTCATGGCCGACTGCTTCATTGAGCGTCATGGCCGCAATCAATTCGACGCTGATGCCATCATTCGTCTCTTCAAGCAGAAGTCTGGGTTTCTCACAGAGGAGAGCTATCACCAAGCAAAGAGGTCACGGCATGACGAGGGGGACGACAGCTTGCCCAGGCCGTAAATGTTACTACTCTTTTTGTCCATCGGGCGACCTTACTTCTTTGCCCTTTTTGTGTTTTTCGGGGGCTTTTGTTTAAACAAGTCTCCCCTCTTGTACAAACAGTTTGCACATTTGGCCGTCGCTTTACTTTATCAATGATCTTTCTCAATTTGTTTCCGTTATCCCTTCTTTCGAAACTTGTTGTCACCGTTGAACTGGTGTTGCCCGCGCCTTTGAACCTCCCTTGCGGAATCGCAACATGCAGTGTCGTCACGCGTTTCTCTCCGCGCGACAGGGTAGATCTGATCTTCGCCATTATCTCGTACCGTGCTTGAGACAATGGGATCTCCCCTTTGGACACTCTGCCTTTCCGCAACGTCATTATTTTCCCAAGTGCTCCATCACTTTCACGCTTTACTAAATTTTCTACACATTTAACTTATAACTTTCGTTAGTAGCGACATATTCCAAAAAGTCTTAGTTACCTTGGGTCATTTTCACGCGTGCTCCCTACTCACTCAGCGCGATCTCCCCCGATGTCGCTCGTGTCACGTACTCTTCCAGCCAAACTTCACCGGGTTTGTCCCTTCCGGCTACTAGCTGGGGTACCGTGACTTCTCACATTTCCTCAATCGGCCGGGAAGTGCCACCTCTCCGTGCGCCGCCTGATCAGGGCCGGCCATCACGAGGATAGGACTTTTCACTTCCTCAGCGTTGTCCTCCCACCCCGGAACGTGCCCCTTTTTAACTAGGTGCCTATGTTAGCGCTACCATCGTAAGGATAGGATTTTCACTTGCGAGGTGGAGTTTTTATCTTCCCTAGGGTCGTGCCTCACTTAATGATCATCCGCCTATGTGAGCACGGGCTGCCACAAGGGTAGGACTTTGCACCCCCAAGGGAGTCGGGGCGTGCCCTCTCTGGGTTTCCCCAGGATAGGATTTTTCACTCCCGACAGTGCTGGAGCGTGTCTCGTCTTAACGAGCCGCCTGATCAAGGCCGGCCTCACAAGGCCAGAATTTTCACTTCCAGCACCATATATTTCTAGGATCGCCGGGGCGTGCCTCGTCTTAACGACCCGTCTGTATTAGCCCATTCTGCCCCAAGGCTAGGACTTTTCACCCCCGACATCCTCATTTCCTTGTTATCTGCACATCACACAGACAACCAACAAGGAACAAGAAATGTTTCCACAATAATTGTTAGACCATGCCCAACGGCATGCCAAATTCGTAATTCTAAAAGACCATGCCTAACGGCATGTCCGATTTATAATTTCAAAAGACCATACCCAACGGCATGTCAGATTTATAATTTCAAAAGACCATGCCCAACGGCATGTCCGATTTATAATTTCAAAAGACCATGCCCAACGGCATGTCCGATTTATAATTTCAAAAGACCATGCCCAACGACATGTCAGATTTATAATTTCAAAAGACCATGCCCAACGGCATGTCCGATTTATAATTTCAAAAGACCATGCCTAACGGCATGTCAGATTTATAATTTCAAAAGACCATGCCCAACGGCATGGCAAGTTCTAGCATGATATAATTTCAATCGAGCAATATTCCAAGAGTTAGGTAAGGGAGTACCGTCAAGCGTTTCGAGGTGATACGCCCCCTTTCCGATAACACGAGTGACGCGGTATGGGCCTTCCCAGCTTGAGCTAAGTTTCCACATTCGTTGGCCCGCCGCTCACTTGTCCCTGAGCACCAAGTCACCTGCCTTAAGCAGCCGCTCCTTAACATGTCTGTTGTGATACCGCGCCATTCTTCTTTTGTAGTGCATTGTTTTCGAGAGGGCTTCCTCGTGCGCCTCAGGCAACATATCAAGGTTAACTCGTAACCTCTCCTCGTTTAATTCTTCCTTGAAATATTCCACCCTTAAGCTTAGGGTGCCGATTTCGACAGGCGTTACCGTTTCAGTACCAAAAGCCATCGCAAAGGGCGTTTCCCCTGTACTAGTCTTAACGGTCATACGGTAAGCCCACATTACGTAGGGTAGCTCGTCTGGCCACTTCTTTTTCGATCCCTCAAGATTTTTCTTAATACCGCTCAGGATGCTTCGGTTGGTTACCTCCGCCTGGCCATTAGGCTGGGGGTGCGCCACAAAGGAAAACCTCTGTTCAATCTAGAACTCTTCACATTGCTCTTTGAAAAAACGGCTGGTAAACTGTGTCCCGTTGTCACTGACTAGCACGCGAGGCACCCCGAAACGCATGATAACTTGGTGCTTAAAGAAGTGCCATACCTTCTCCGTCGTAATATTGGCTACCGCTTCCGCTTCTGCCCATTTGGTGAAGTAGTCCACTGCCACGACTACAAATTTCAGTTGGGACCTCGCCTTAGGAAAGGGACCCAAAATGTCGATTCCCCACTTGGGAAAAGGACAAGGTGCCACGATCTGAGATATTTCAGTAGCGGGTCGTCGAGGGATTTTGGCAAATTCTTGACACTTATGGCACGATTGCACAAAATTGTTACAATCCCTGCGAATAGTGGGCCAATAGAATCCTGACCGAAATACCTGTGCAGCCATGGTACCACCCGACACGTGCATGCCGCAGATGCCTTCATGAATCTCACGCAGGGTATGGAGGCCTTCTTGTTCCATTATACATTTTGCGGCTGGGTGCGAGAAACATCTCCGAATTAACTCCCCATCATAATAAGTGCACCTTGCCGCTTGCTTCAATACTTTTTTCTTCTCTGCACTGTCGCTCGGCAACTCGTCGTGCTTCAAATTTTTTATCACAGGGACCCTCCAATCCTTTTCAATCTCCTCCACACATAGCGAAAGTTGTTCCTCCATGAAGGACGGTAACGACCTTTCCTCATAGTACACGCCTTCTGGTATGACTGCCTCCTGATTGGCTGCCGTTTTGGCAAGATTATCCGCCTCGGTATTGTCCTCCCGCGGAATGTGTTCGAAAGTGACACACACGCCGCTTTGTTCCATTTCTGCCAACTCCCTTTTCACTTTCAAGAGGTATTGCGCCATTATCGGTTCCCAGTAAAAGTACACTCGGTAATAAAGTCTGCCAAAACCTGAGCTTTTACGGATGACCGAGCTTTGTACTGTAATCCATACTGTTCCAGCTCAAATGACCAAATCAACATCCTCCCCGAGGATTCTGGTTTCCTAAAAATCCTTCTCAAAGGCTGGTCCGTGAGCACGGTGACTAGATGGGCCTGAAAATATCTGTCCATCTTTCGTGTGGACTGTATCAGGGCAAATGCCACCTTCTCAATGTGGGTGTATCGTACCTCGGCATCTTTTAACACATGGCTGACAAAGAAGACGGGTCGGTGGGCGTGATTATCCTCCTAGACCAAAACGGAACTGACCACTTCATCCGCGATGCCGAGGTATATGAATAAGGTGTCTCCCGGTTCCGGTCGTGTTAGCACCAAGTCGGACAACAAGTAAGTTTTCAAACCCATAAACGCCTCTTCACACTCTTGTGTCCATCCGAAAGGAGCTTTCCTGCGTATGACTTTAAAGAATGGCAAGCACCTCTCGCCCTGCTTAGAGATGAACCGTCCTGTTAGCCTCTGAACTTCCTGGAGGGCTCGCGGCGATACCATGTCATGGACAACCTTAATCTTTGACGAGTTTGGTTGGATGCCCTTTTGGCTTACCACATACCCCAAAAATTTTCCCGTCTGAAATGCAAACGCGCACTTGAGAGGGTTCAATTTTATCTGGTACTTCCTCAATGTATCAAACACTTCCTGCAAATTGGCCAGATGGTCGCTGAAACTTCTGCTTTTGACCAATACATCATCTACGTATGCTTCTACATTTTTCCCGATTTGCTTTTCAAACACTTTGTTGGCCATACACTGGAAGGTTTCCCCTGCATTCTTTAAACCAAACGACATTGCCGTGTAGCAATAGGTGGCCTTCGGAGTTATGAATGCCGTCTTTTCTTCATCTTCCTTGGCCATAGGAATTTGGTGGTATCCAGAGTTAGCATCCAAGGAACTCAAATACGCGTACCCTGCCGCTTGATCGACCAGCTGATCAATCCGGGGAAGCGGATAACAGTCCTTAGGACAAGCGTCATTCAAGTTAGTGAAATCAATGCACATGCGCCAGTCTCCGCTGGGCTTGCGGACTAGGACGAGGTTGGCCAACCAAGTGGGGTATTGAACTTCTCGGATGAATCCTGCGTTTAACAGTTTCGCTTACCTTCTTATCAATCACCACCGCCTTTTCCGCGGAGAATGCTCGCCGCTTCTGTTGAACTGGCGTGGCATGTGGGTCAACGTTGAGTCGATGCTCAGCCACTTCCCTGGACACGCCAGGCATGTCTGCCGGTTTCCACGCGAACTCTCCTTTGCACTTGTTCAACAGCCGGGCTAATTGTGCTCTCTCCTCAGGGGTCAACTTTTCACTAGCCTGGAAACTCGCCTTGTCATTGTCCTGGATGGGGATGGGTACCATCGCATCCACTGGCTGGGTTCGCCTTTCATCCCTTTGCTCATAGGGATCCGCTGCCACGCATACATATTGATCACAACTTTTTTGAATCATGAGTGAATAACACTCAACGGCTAACTTTTGATCGCCCTTGATCGATACTACTCCTTCCCAAGAGGGGTACTTCATCCTGAGATATTCCTAGGATACCGCCCCCCCAAAACGATTGAGGAATGGCCGCCCTAAAATGGCATTATACGGTAGGATAAGATCCACAACCAAGAACATCAACTCTTCTGATCGTTTGGACACGTCTTCTCTGAAATACACAGGCAGCGCTGTGATTCCGATTACAGGTATAGGGATGCCGTCCACTCCAATAATTGGTTTCTTGCAGGGTGTCAGTTCACCGGCAGGGCATTTCATGAGATTATATGCTTCCAACGAAAATAAATTTACCGCACTGCCGTTATCAATTAGGGTCCTTCGTACCCCATGGCTCCCAATAACCGGTGTGACTACTAGTGCGTCATTATGAGGGAAGACAACGCCCTTCTCATCTTCTTCCGAAAAAGATATTGCCATTCTGTCCAGTGCATCAATCGCTCCCTTTTTCACAGGCTGGCCTTCCTGTTTCCGCTTCTCTCCTGACATGAGTGGTGCTGGAGTAATCTCGTCCAGGAACGACGCGCCACCAGTGATAATGTTGATGATGGGGATGTCTTCATCAAACATCGTTAGCGCTTCTTTCCCCCTTGTACCAGAAGTCCCGCTGCTCCTAAGGGGAGGAGGCAATAGTTGGTCACCTGGCGCCCCGTGGGGGGAGGGGTCGCTCCTGGTTTCTTCTCTCATTCGAGTGGCGAATTCTCCAAGATAGCCTTCTTCCAACAGACGCTTTATTGCTAATTTTAATTCCCTACATGCCTCTGTAGAATGCCCCTTGACCTTATGAAATTTACAAAAGAATTTTCCCTTCCTCCCATGACCACCCCTGGCTTCACAGGGGCTGGATAGCGGATTGGCAGGTTTCGCTGCTGAATAATGGCTAAAATTTCCGCTCGTGGGAGTGTAAGGGAAGGAAGGTCGGGATCGTACATTCGACCCTTAGGGGAATCCGCTTGTCGCTGGACATTCAGACCGCCGCCTCTCCCTCTAGAGAAATTACCTCTCTGGCGATTCGATGCCTTGGGGATGTAATCTTTCCGTTGGGCGTACTCATCACCTGGACGGGTATCGTGGGTCGTACTGGCTTGAGCCGCGGGAGCAGGAGGGGCATTCTGGGGCGTATCCCCCATCCTGTTTCTATACTGCTCTTCTTCCATTCTCGCATAATTGTGAGCCTTCAACCTTAACCCATCTAAAGTCGTTGGGGGGTCCACCATCAGCGTGTCCCTCAGCTTCCCATATCTACAATTCTGCTTCAAAGCTTCTATAGCAAAATCAATAGTAATACCAGGTGTTAACGACATTTCCATGTCAAAGCGACCAAGATAGCTATTCAGAGACTCTTCTGGTTTTCTACATATATCAAACAAGGTTGCTGCAGACTTCCGAATAGGGATAGCTGTGCTGAAGTGACTCTTAAACTTGGCCTCTAGTTGCGGGAAATTATCAATTGACCGAGCGGGAAGTCCTTCAAACCAGAGGCGAGCTACTCCTGACAATGTCATGACAAATATTTGACACAACGCCGCGTCGTTGTGCGTCTGAAACTGGACGAAGTCCTTCACCTTATTAAGATGTGAAATGGGGTCTCTAGTGCCGTCGTACGACTCCGTGGGGAGCTTAACATGTCGGCTCACCCTGTGGTGCCTTATACGGTGGGTGAAAGGATGACCAGCGGTATCATCCAAGATCTCGCGATCATGACGAGGAGGAGACATATCCAACTGCCGTCTGTGCCCTCGAGGCTCCGGGGTACGATGCTGCCTGGGAGATCGGCTACGACTCCTAGGTGAACGGGATCGACGCCTTCTACTGCCTGATCTTTCACTCCGCTCCATAGATACCTCTCTACCGGCTCCCTCTCTCCTGCCATCCCAACGCTCTCTGTATTCACCTAGCGGTCGCTCTACTTGAGAGACAGAAATCCGCGGTATATAGTGCTCCTCCTGTCCGTCTGCCAGTTGCGCAAAGCTGAATGACATGCTTATCGCAGGTGAGGTCAGGGGAACATTCACTTGACGTCGAGGCGATACTGGTCGATCAGTGACAATAGACGGGGTGAAAATAATTCGGGAAGACAAAGCCGATGTCGCGGCGCTAGAAGCAGGGCATGCAGCCATCCCAATCAAGTAGTCCAAGTGGGCACGAAGAGCTAACATCGAGCTTACCGACGGAGTAGTAGGGCCATCCATCCCAGAACCTGAGGGTGGAGGGGCGGAGTGACTGGTTCCAACCACGTGGGAAAACGGGGCGCCCATTGAGGAAATAGGGGAACCCATTTGAAGAAACGGGGTATTCGTTTGAGGAAGCGGGGTGCCCATTTGAGAAAATGGCGTGCTAGATGTCAGCCCGAAAAGAAAGTCTGCCTGCGCAGAGGAAGTTTCACGTGATGTGGCAAACGTACTGGACGAAGACGTGGCAAAAAGTTCCCTACGCGCGTGAACACCACGAGTATGAGGAGGTGTGGACTCTGAATCTGAAGCTATGATCCTTCGACTCTCAGGAAGAACAGAGCTTGGTTACTAAGGAAAACTCACTTAATCAACCAAGGCTCTCAATGAAAGCACCATTTGATAAGAGTCCGTGGGATACTGAGCAGGATCGGCCTGATCTGGGCTGGTCGAGAACACTGTACTGGGGTCTTCGTCACCTGCAAAGCGCCGGAGGGGGTCTCCGGCATAAACACTCCGATGTCAAAGTCAGTGTGAGTAGTCAAAATGGCAGGGGTTCAGTACGCTATCTTAGGCTTACCCTCTTGTCTGAAAAGGTGGGGGTATTTATAGACAAAAGAAGGAGTGTACCGACAGGGGGTAGGAATATCCCCTGGTAGGTGTCGCTGGGGTGATAGATGTCGCTGGGGTGGCAGGGAGTGATGTCATGCGGGGTGACGTCACGCAGGGTGACGTCACGCAGAGTGACGTCAGGGATGACCTGGGATGGGATGTCGCCGTGCGGATGTCGCATGAGAGCCCCCTCCGCTGATGTCGACCATCCCAGGGTCGGACACCTGGCTAGGGGCAGTATGAACAGGGTCTCCTCTCCTTCGGCGAGTACAGTATGCTGGCCGAGTCACCCGACGGGGTAGTGGAGATGCCGTTTCTGTGGTATCGATAGTTATCAATTGGGTTTGGGCTCCCTTCCTATGTGGAGAAAAGCCCATGAGGAGCAAGCCCACTCTATTAGAAGGAGTCAGATTAGGGTATTGTAAGAGTTTTTTAATCAAGAGAAAAAGAAGAAAAGAAAACGTGAGAGAGAAGGGAGAAAAATAGATTTTCGCCAAATTCTGCCCAGCTTCGGTAGAATCATCGTTGCGACTTCGTTCACTGGCGGATCAGGATGAAATTTGGACAGCAGGTTCACAACATCCGGTTTTTCAATCTGAACGGTTGGATTGGTGAGAAGATATCTGAGTGGAGAAATCGAGTCCCGTTAGTAGCTACGGGAAATCTGGTTTTGTACCTTTTTTCTTTGGTTCTCTATTTTTCATACTTCTTGTTAGGTTGATTGCCTAGTTGTTGAGCACGATTGTGCTGTGATTTGAGACTCTTTTGTACGCTGACTTTGATAGTAGTGGAGCTTGATTGACTGGCTTGTGCATTGAGAAGGTTTTCCACGTTAAAATCGTTGTCTCTTTGTGTGTGTGTGATATATTTGCTGCTGCCATTAATTTGTTATTGCTCCTCATAGATTCCAGCAAGTAGGGGAAATTATTATTGCTGCGTATTGTGTTGAATTTCCCATTACAAATCACATTCTAAAGCTTCACACCACAAGGTCATGGGGCTTCATGGGATTCTCCAGTGGCAAACTTGAACGCTCCCTAGAAGGCGATGTCATTATCGGTTTTCTTGACACAGGAAATTTGTTGCACAAGTTGTGCTTGGCAATGGAGAAATCTACACGGTAAGTTTATGCATGGTTGCAATAAGAATTTACTAGGCTAATCCTTTAAATTTACCTAATATACCTTTTCTTTTCCTTTCTGCAATGCATAAAATAGGGGCTCTCCATTAATAGCTTCAACCTGATGGGAATATATCCTTTGATATGGGCAGGAGATGCAGCTAACTACTCAGCAGGCGCTAATTCAGACATTGCTAGTGATTGTAGTCCTGATGTACTGAATTCACACAAAGTAGCAGGAAAAATTGTTCTCTGCGAAGACCCCTATGATGTATTTGGCATTCTTGTAGCCACGGGTTTGGGAACAATATGACGGACTCATCTAACCCTGATTATGCCTCTAGCTATCCCTTACCAGCAACAGTGATCAACACAGACGAAGGCTCTAAGATTTTGAAATACATTACATCAACAGAGTAAGAAGATTCACGTACCTGTAATCACTTGATAAACTGACAATTCTTTCAACTTATTATTTCACATATAAAACAATCATTATCTTTCCAGCAAGCCATTTGCAACTATTCTATTCAGTGATACATGGAATGATGTGACGGCACCTCACATTGCGTCATTTTCCTCAAGAGGACCCAATCCTATCAGCCATAACATTTTAAAGGTAATCAAACATTTTTAAAAGACTGAAGAGTATTGATTCTTACCTCAAGGCAGTGCGCTGAAATGCTACGCGAGATGATGTTTTTGCATCAATGCAGCCTGATATCACTGCTCCTGGTGTGGACATTCTTGCTGCCTGGTCTCCTGTAGCAGCAGCTTCCTCCGACGATGAGGTCAGAAGTGTAAAGTTCAACATAATCTCCGGCACATCCATGGCCTGCCCACATGCTAGCAATGCAGCTGCATATGTCAAGGCAGCTCACCCTGACTGGTCTCCTGCTGCTATTAAATCTTCCCTCATGACAACTAGTAAGAAAATTAATCATTCTCCACATCTTTTCAAATGCTTCTATATTCCTGATCAATTGCTGATCCCTTAACTTGTTTATATTAATGAAAAACGAAAAGCCACCATCATGGACCCAAGGAATCAATCAGACCTTGAATTCGCATGCGGTTCTGGGCACATCAATCCAGAAAAGGCAGTAGACCCAGGTCTAGTATATGATATAACAGAAGATGGTTACATTAACTTCCTCTGAAATCAAGGCTACAGCAGCACCACTATACAAATGATCACAGGCACCAAAGACACCTATCCTGAAATTCTCTGAATTTGGAGAGAAGAAAACATTCGTGGTTAGGATTTCAGGAGCCAAGATTTCTCAGCAGCCAGTAATGTCAGGAGCAATCATTTGGAATGATGGGAATCATGAGGTGAGAAGCCCAGTTGTTGTGTACAATGTTCTTCCTGATTTTAAACACCTTGACTACTCGGGAGAAGCTCCTCAGAAGAAACCCTGCTTTAGACGTCCCTCCAAATTTCTCAGACGCCATTAAAATCCGAATTTTGATTGTCGATGAACAGAGTTTATGCTGTTGAAAGATTACTGTATAGAATGGAAAAATTATGAATAAAACTAATAAAGCAGCTAAAAAAAATACAAAAAATAAAATAGTACACTGTTTCTCATATTTGGGTTATTGGTCTGATGGTTTCGGGTATCTACAGTTCCCATAAAAGAAAAGTTTAACGAGAAGGAAAATGAGCCCAGAAACAAGAGGCCATTTTAAGATCCGAAAGAAATCCATATCGAAACAGTTTGGATTTTGGTCACAATCCATATCATATCTCACCTTCATCATTTAGGTAGCGTTTGATTCACGGAATGTTACTTTCCCCCTTGAAATCACTCTCCCGAGAGAATGATACCCGGGAGAGTGATTGAGGGAAATGTTAATTTTTTGTGTTTGGTTGAGATTTAAGATTCCCAGGAAAGTAACATTATTGTGTTTGTTTTGTACTTGGGAATCCTCAAGGAAAGTAAGAAAAATAATTACTTTATCATTTTCTATATTTGTGTTTTTGTTATCTTCTTAAGTGTCTTTTGTTATGTGTATAATTTTTTTTTTTATATATACTGTGTTACACAGTTTCCTCTTGATGGGTGCCAAAACCAACAAAAATAAATATTACAATTAACCATGCAACAATTAATTTAAACTGTAGCAAGTGGTAAAAAGAGATCGTTCCGCATAGATTTCACGTCTAATTTAATTCATGTTTAATAACCAAAATTCGTAACAGTAGTAAATACCAATAAAGAGGTTGTCTGGATTGCAATTAATTAAACAAATAGAAGAAACAAGAAAAGTAACAGATGAAGGTTGATTAAACTCAAGTGACAAGCAATTCCCGGTAAAGACTCTAATCAAACCATGATTCATTCAGTTGATCATCGACGCAAATATTTTCAAAACCAATTTTCATAGAAAGGCTATAGAAATCAGAGGCTCTCTAGATTTCCTGCTCTCCACCTATTCAAAATTAACAAAGAGACTCTCTATTGAAAATTCCTAATCGCTCTAGATTTTCTTTGGAAGCTCAAGACGCATGACGTGTCATTCAAATGGCAGCCCAACAAAATGTCATTTCTTTCAATTTCTTTTGCTGCCTCGGGTTTCTCTTCATAAACCAGCTGCACTTTGATCCACATCATTGATTTCCATGCCCTTTTCTACCAACTGGTTCCGAGATCCATGATATGCAAAAATGGAATTAAATTATCACTAGCAGCAGCAATAATCATCATAAAAAGCTGGATTTAACGCATAAAAATCAGCATAAATGCATTCAATCAAAATCCCCCACATTAGCCTAATGCTTGTCCCCAAGTATTTCCATCCAAAACAAGACAAAACAAAATAAAACACAGACAAACAAAGACCAATCAGTACCGACTTCAGAACACTCAATTCATCACATAAGATCCACAGATACTTCAGATCATAGCTCCATGCTAGATTACCAAAGCTTAACCAAGACCCCAAACTCACCTTATTTGAAATAGTATCATAATCGAGCGCTTAGCGATCAAACCCTGCAATTGAAAACACAACAGAACAATTCCCATTTCCTTCTACTACCCCCTCCACATTGACTGAATTAAAGATTTTTGGCCTATATTGCCCCTTAATCATTTCTAATTTATTCTTATTCATTCTTCACTTAATTTCAATCAGCTTTTCAAAGTTTCTTGGATACTCTTGCTTAAATGAGGCATGAGCACTAAGACAGGTAAATTTTTTTATTTTTCTCTTTTATTTTTATTTTTTTTTTCTAGCTGCTGAATTTCTTTTCAATGGTTCTCTGCTTATTTTTGCTTAAATGAGGCAATAATATCAGAGCATTAGCATTTTAAGTTCTCATTATTAAACCACAAATGATTTAGGGGCAGACCTATATTGATAGTCAATGTGTCAAAGGTAGCAGGGTAAAGAATGCCAGTTCTGTATGTTTTCTCTCGCAAAATTCAATCATAAAGCCCAAGCATCATGACACTATATAAATAAAGTGAGTTTAAAGAATGCCATCTTCAAAGGTATTGGAAAAATTATGCAATTGCCTGGCCTTGGTAATAAAACATGGAGCTATGAAATCAAGCATCTTTTGTTTCCTATGTGATGAAGTGCATATTCTGAAACTAGTTTTCATGGTCTTTGTTGAACAAAATAGCCACATAATCTATCTAAAAACATGCAATGTAATCAAAACAAGGCATGCTCAAGACAAACAGACAAGACATGCAGACAAGAATTGAAAAACAAACCACAAAACAGACTCAAGACTAAAAAGTTGACTCAAAACCAGACTGACGCACTCAAGCAAACACGAAAAATACCAACATTCAACACAATCCTAAAAACTCCTCCCCCACACTAGAAGACACTTTGTCCTCAAAGTGTGGAGGAACAGACTCAATAAGGAAAATGAATATATAGAGTGGAAAGATGGTACTTGGGGGGTCATTTTGGCAGCCTGCTGACCAGCTGCATGGTCAAAGCATTCGTCCGCTGCTGCTCCTCAAGTATTCTTTTCAACGTTTCATGTTGCTCCTCGAGCAGACTTGTCATCCTGCTGCTCTGATCATTCTGCTTCCTCAAAATTTCTCTCAGTACAACCAACTCTTTCGATGGGATAGCAGGCTGGCCAGTCCGGGATACCGATTGGTGACGTGGGAGAGTGCTCTCTTGTTGTGGCTCGGTAGTGGATGTCGTGGTAGCTTCTTCATTTTCTGACTGGTGGGCAAATCGGAAGATGCCTCCATTTTTAGTTGAAAACACATGCTCCGCGACGGGTGTAAAACCTGTGTTGCTGCAAAAAACCTTATTTTCCAAGTGAAAATAACCCATTTGGTCTAAAGATTTCAAATCAAGCAATCTCAAATTAGCATACTTGAAAAAGTTGTTTTTTTCAATCTTAAAACCTCTATGTTTGACAGCAAGCGCAGTTATGAGAGAACCCATGGGCATTTTAGATTTGCAAGTTCTGACTTGGTGACTAACTCAGTAACCTAGACTCAACTTATGCTTATTTATCATGCACCAAAGAATGAAAAGCTCCTGCTTGGAGATTTCACCAGAAATATGAATTTTACCTGCAAAAGTAATTGCCAAAAACCTGTGCAGAATTCTTAGCGATAAGTCACGAATGGCGTGAGCCTTCGCGTGACTGTTATCAAATATAGCATGCAGGTTCCCAGTCAATTGTCTAAAAGCAACATCTTTATCAAACTCATCAGGGTAGTCAGTAAAACAATTCATGTACCAATCAACACCCAACTCATGTTCAGCAACAAAACCCAACAAGACATTAAACTCATTCATGCTAAGGTGAAAATAGAAATTCATCAATCTGAAGTGCACTTCCTTAGCATTAAACAAGACATTTTTCTTTTTAGGGGACATGTCCAGAACGAGGAATAAAATTCATAGGTGAGTTCCAAATAGGCAGCATGCTCAAGAAAAAAGAAAGGCTCCCATCCTATGTTCTGAATAAATGCAATCAAGTTATCTAAAATCCCCAAATCAGTTAACAGTTGGCAATCAAATCTAGCACAGGCTGTAGCATCACGACGAGAATAAATTGCCAATTTTTCAATACACACATTATCATCAAAAATTAACCAGCCATTGAGGTTTTCAATGGCTGGGGGTACCTTTCGTTTAGCTTTGCCTCCTTTAGACTTGGATTTTGTCTGAACATGGCCCTTCTGTTCCAATGGTACTGCTTCTGCTCGTTGTCGTTTTTCCCCCATACTAGCCTCTTTTATTCCCGTTGCTACCTTCTGTTTGCCTTTCCTCTGGTGAGATGAGGGCATCTTGTCGTCGGAATCAGCTTCCGTTTCAGCTTCCAATTCATGGGAGATGGATTTGACAGTCGGGTCCGAATCTGTCTCGTCGCCGGAGTCACTCGAAGAGTGGACAGAGGGCTTCGACGAATAAGATCTGTCCGGCCGACCCTTGCTTCCTCCCTCCTGCTCTAACGTGGTGGCTGCAGCGACGGTGGTGGCCTTCCGGGAGCTCGTCGTCGACGCTGTCGTGATGGGAGCCGCGACCAGCTGCGATGATGGGGTTGATGAGCGCGACGGCGGCCATGCACGCTGGATCTGACCTACCGTCCGCGATCTCGTTGGGTCACGCGGTGGAAAGGTCAACGGCGGTGGCGTGGGTGGTCGTTCTCGGGTATGCTTCCCGTATATGTCAATATAAAATTCCTCCTCTTCATCCGTGAGCTGAATCGGCGGTGATGGAGGGCTTTTTGTGGTTCGGGTTTTGGGTTTTGCTGGTTTGGTGTTGCGGCTGCCGGCGCCACCTCTTGTTAGAACCATGGCAGAGTTTGGAGTTGAGGGAGCGGCGGCTAGGGTTTGAGGAGGGGAAGAAGATGATAGATTTAGGTGTTTGATTTGTCGGGTGAGGGTTTGAAGAGATGAAGTGTTTAGGTGTTAATTTAGTAAATGGGCTTAAGTGAGTTATTCAAACCCGCAAGGCTATTTTGGGCTAGAACTCACTTAAGTACTCTAAATCCTTCAAAAATAAACCCATCCTCCATTTTCTTCCTCTACCTGTCAATAAACACATTCAAAACATCATCTTCTCCAGAAAAATGCCTTGACAGGGAAGCAAAATAAAAATAATTAAATAATATATATTTTTAAAAAATTTTTTTTTTGAAAATGTCAAAAACACATGGGTTGCCTCCCATGAAGCGTCCCTCTTTATAGTCTCGGACTAGACATTGTTCGTGCTCAATTTTCCGGAGGTGGATAGATGGTGAGCTGCTCCACCATGTCATTTTTGAACCCTTCATAAAAAGGTTTTAACCTCTGTCCATTTACTTTGAAGATTCTCCTTGTCTTCATTTCCTAAATGTCAATAGCACTGATAAGAGTCCGGGGGGTATTGAGCAGGATTGGCTTGATCTGGGGCGGTCGGGAACACTGTGCTGGGGGCCTTCGTCACCTGCAATGCGTCGGAGGGGCTCTCCGGCGTAAACACTCCGATGCCAAAGTCAGTGTGAGTAGTAAAAGTGGCAGGGGTTCAGTACGCTATCTTAGGCTTACCCTCTTGTCTGAAAAGGTGGGGGTATTTATAGACAAAAGGAAGAGTGTACCGACAGGGGATAGGAATAGTCCCTGGTAGGTGTCGCTGGGGTGATATATGTCGCTGGAGTGCCATGGAGTGACGTCACGCGGGATGACGTCATGCGGAGTGACGTCATGGATGACCTGGGATGGGATGCCGCCGTATGGATGTCGCATGAGAACCCCCCCGCTGATGTCGACCATCCCAGGGTTGGCCGCCAGGCTAGGGGCGGCAAGAACAGGGTCTCGCCTCCCTCGGAGGGTACCGCAGGCTGTCCGGGTCATCCGACGGGGTAGTGGAGATGCCGCTTCTGTGGTATCGATAGTTATCATATGCCCAAACGAAAACTAGGTCGAGTGTTTACCAAGGGCTATCATCGCGTCTCCGGTCTTGCCCCTTCAGGGATTTCTACCTCACTGAGGGCTCGACAGCCGATAAAGGTGTATTTTCAGAACGCATTTTTCCGAAGTCTATAAATAGGCCTTTCATTTTGTACTTGCTTTATTATCGCCACAACTTTTTCGCCTTTCTCTCCAAATTTCCTCATCTCTCTTCTTTCCATGGACGAAGTCACCAAAAACTTCCTGCTCTCCAAAACCCATGCCTTGAGGAACCTGACTCAGGCAGACACTGATTTCCTGGGGTCACTGAGTGTTAAGACCTCGGAGGATATTCTGGAGCTCCAGGGGATGCTGACTCCCCTGCAAGCTAGACAGGTTGCCGTTACCATGGAGGATTTCAGTCCCGTGGAGAAAGCAGTGAAGCTGTCAGTGGCTGTTTCTCAAATCCAGCTACTGATGACAACGCTGTAGCATAGGAAGGACTTGCTGGGATGCTGTCTGAGGGGCATGAGGGCCTACTCTTCTGAACTGACGGCTCTGGCGGACGCCCTTAGGGAAATTCCTTTCCTGGAATGGGACGATGATGACGCTGGGTCGAATGCTTGACCAGGGATGGGGATCCTCTTGGCGTGTCTCACTGTGCTCCTCTGGGGCCACCTTTTGTAACTCCGGGCCATTAGACCTTTTTGTAATCTCGGGCTGTTAAGCCCTTTAGATAAATAAGTATGCCTTTCCTTATTCGCTTGCCGCGCTGTCAATGTTTTTCTTCTTTCTCATTTCGCCTTTCTTAGAAAACCACTTCTATTCTCGCTAACTGCGAGCTTGGTGTCCCTTGGGATCCCCTAACTTTATTTGCCTATCTGGCTCATAATGACGATTCTTTCACGCCACGTCCGTTCAGAATATATTTCGCGCCGCTTTTTTAGTGCTAACGGATTGGGCGACGATTTCGGTGCCTCCTGGTTGGTGCAGATTTTTAACAGTTGCGGAGTCAGATCTTTCCTCCCAACAGACGCTACC
Organism: Viola odorata; assembly: GCA_963691705.1. Classification (NCBI taxonomy): domain Eukaryota; kingdom Viridiplantae; phylum Streptophyta; class Magnoliopsida; order Malpighiales; family Violaceae; genus Viola; species Viola odorata. The sequence goes on along the minus strand of OY829545.1, from coordinate 24,983,246 downwards.
TCTGATAGCATTAAATGTCCTCGATAATACGCGGAGAGGCAGGCACGCTTCCTCCTCTTGGCTATATAAGGTGGCTCTTCCATTCCTTCTCTGTTCATCTTTTTTCTCCTTTCTTGTTGTTACTGATATTTCCATGGCTGACTCCCGCTTTTTGTACACTGCTGCTTGCGACTCTCCTCCGACCCCTCCAACTTCTCCCGACTCCGACAATCCTCCGTCCACACCTCCCTAGAGGCCTGCCAGACATTCCGTAAAGCGTCGGGGTCGCAAGAGATCGAAGAAAATAAAGAAACAATCTTTCGAATCCTTCTTTGCTGACTTTGAGCCTCACTACCTTTCGTTGCGGCAAAAGGATGAAGCGCCACCATCCGTTTCCCGTCCTTCTCCCAAGGACAAGACTTTTACTGATGCCGCTCCAGGACTGGTTACCCCGACCCTGGAGGAGGGCTCCCACGCCGCTTCAAAGGAGGGGGTTGCCCATGTAGCAGGTTCCGCAACTAGGCTTGGCAAAAGACCATTTGAGGTTGACGAGGCCTTTACCTTCTTCAACAGTGGGTCGCTGTCATCGCCAGAGGATTATGATTATGTCTACGACGTACACTGGGCGGACAAAGACTGAGGATGCCGCACTTATTGTAGATGCCGCTGGCTTTCTTTTTAATAAATAAAAATGTTGTGAAGTAAAATGACGCTTGCCTTTTTCTTTTTTGCTTTAGTATAACGTCGCTCTTATGGGCTAATCGCCGCTGGACAAGCCGATTACCGCTTCATAGGATCCTTTTTCTGGGGTTTTTTGTAATTAATGGGCCTTTCTTTTGCGAAATTCGAGGCGAGCGCTTGACTTTAAGTCTCTGTCAGGGTCTTCCCACGTGCCTCGTTTGCCTCATACGTGTCTTGCTGTAATAGGTTGCCCTTATGTCTGACTTTTCCACCGTCTCTTTTAAAAGGAAACACATTTCTTCCTTGTACCTTTTTGCTTCTTTTTATACTTCAAAGCTCTCTTCGTTTTTTCGCTCGCTCCGAGGAAATTCTCTCGTTCGCATCCAGGCGATTCACTTATCAATTTCAGCCTTCTCTCTCAAGGTATTCTGCTCGATCTTGCTTTTGATTTTCCTTTGCTTCTTTATCTATCATGCCTCGCACGAGATCTCAATCTAGTTCTTTAGCTACCCCTAGGCCAATTTCTCGATATCCCGAGCTTGAAAATACTCCTAGCATCTTTACTTGCCCTACTGTCTTATGCCTTGAATTGGAAAGCAATAACATCACCTTCCCCTGCGGCTATCGCCCCACTATCCCTTCTGATACTATGAGGCTTCATAGCCGGCTCTGGAAAACTCATAGGATTCTTTATTTTAAGATATTTCAATACGGGTTCCGCCTCCCAGTTCATGACACGCTAAAGCGTGTGCTGCGCGAGCACGGGCTTAACCCTGCGCAAATCACCCCTTCCTCATGGAGTTGCATCTACACCTTCCTTCGTGCTTGCGAGTTAAAAGATATTCTTGCTCCCTCTGTCGCTTTATTTCGCAAGTTCTTGACTCTGGTTTTTCGCGACGGCTTCATTAATATTATTCCCAGACGGGATGACGCTCTAGTGAGGCCTTTTTGGGAGAAATTTCGAGGATTTGAGGAGAGCGTTGATGACTGGAAGAGCGGTTTCTTCGTTGTCGAATTATCCTCTCGCCTGTGGCGTCCTGACTTCAACCTAGAGGTAGTTGATTGGGTGAGGCCAGCGCCTCTGTCCAGGGAAGAGTTGGACCAAGCCAACGCTTTACTGGAGATGGAGTCCTCTTTCCAGATCCGAAACTTTGCTTTGTACAGGCCTTTAACTGAGTGTACCATAGGTGAGCTTTTAAGCTTCGCCGCTGCCTTGCTTACCCCTTGCTTACTAACATAACCTTTTCGCAGGGGAAACTATCGCTCGTCCGCTCTCTAAGGGTGGCGCTCCTCACAAGGTTGTCACCCCTTCAACGACTGCTCCCTCTACTTCCGCTGGGGCTCGAGCTGATTACCGTATGCCCATAAAGAAAAGAGCTTTAGACGAAATTCTTTCCAGGGAAAGCGGTTCCTCTCTCCGCACTTCCCATTTCGTGGAGAACTGGTTACCCAGTCGGAAGAAGAGGTCCGGGTCTGGTTTGCCAGTGACTGAGACGAAGATTTTCTCCTACGAAGTTGAGGACATGGAGGACATGGACACAGAGTTGAGCCTCCGCCCGGCTTCCTCAGCTCAACGGAAGAAGCTAAAGGAAGCAAGCGAAGCTCAAGTGACGAGGGTGGCTGCTCAATCTCCTCCAAGCGACGCCGCAGCTACCGTCGCTTCCCAGACTGCCACTTCCCCCGACACCACTATGGAGGGTGCCGCTTCACTGGGTGGCACTTCCTCGACTCTGGGTTAGCTGCCCCCAACAAGGCCTCTTCTGCCGCGATAATGCCACTATCCGCTGTGGGTTCCGCTCCTGTCATGGAGCGTCCACATTCGCCCATTGGCCCCTGTATTCCTGACGTGCGACCCTCAGTCCCAAGCAGACCTGGTTCTTCTCACTCTCCCCCGAAGTCCCCTTGTCCGTTGTTCCTTACTTCAATTCGAGACATTGGGGGCTCAGGCGGTATCTCCACCCCTTGCTTTGTTGCTGATCTTTCCCGTCACGGCCCTTGACGGGCCCCTTCTCACCGGCTAAATCTGTCAAAGTTTGGGACTAACGGGTTCCGTGCCCTGGGTATATCGGACCCCTTGTCGCAAGATCAGCCCACGACTATCTTGGCCTGCGAACTATTCCGCACCTCCGAGGAGGAGAGTAAGCTACTGCAGCTTCCTCCCGAAGTTCAGTATGTGCGCGTCATGAACAACTGCCTTGCTGCCTTTAGACAACTTCATTACTTCATCAAGGCTCGTGGTGCACAATCTCAAAACTCTGGTGCCCTAGCAAAGGTAGAGGAGCTGTCGCGACTCCACAAACACGCTCAGGCCGAACTGCGCGAGTGCCGTGCTGACCTTACTCGAGAAAAGTCTAAGGGAAAAGCCCAGGTCGAAGCTTTGGAGGCTGAGCTGGTGGCTGAGAGAAAGAAGAACTCATTCCTTCTTGAGGAGGTATCATCCCGCGATGCCGACCTGTCGAAAGCTTTCAAGAAAGTGGCCTGGTGGAAGAAGAAGACTGAACAGGCCTTTATCGCCGTGGTGACAGATCAGCGCCGCAGTATGGCCGCTGATCCTGCTGAGGTCGCCAGGTACGCCTCCGCGAGGATGAAAGAGATTGATGAGAGCCAAGAGGGTTTCCTCTCCTCCGAAGAGGAGTGACAAGTCAGCGCCTGGGAGGAGCCTATTTGATGCCGCTTGATCGGGGGCATCGCTTCTTTACTTACGCCCGTGTTGTATTATTTTTTCATTTGGACTCTAATGTCGCCTCCTTCGTTGTAATAATTAACAATCCTCACAATCTTGACCAAATAATGTGTGTTTCTTGACGATGTCGCTCTTTATCACATGCCGCTTCACTACCTTTTCTCGCGCTTTTGCCTTTCGCATGCCGTGCCATTACGGCTTGCCGCTCCTTACCGTCGGATTTGACTGCGCCCTTTTCAGAGCATTTAATGCTCTGACTCCTTTTGCTTGATACGGAGAAGACAGTCATGATGTTCTGAGCCCACGTGTCATCAAAGGGGAGCGCTAATGGGACTGGCGGACTGAACGTGTCTTTTCGCTCCTCAGGAGTTGTACCCGCTTCCCGCGCTTCACTGCCCTTGACACGTCATACTCCAAAATCACTTGACCTGCCGTTCCCTTTGGTTCTTAGGGTTATATATAAAAACCCCACGTGTTTTCTTCTTATCTTTTATTACCTTTCTCTTTTAAAGAAACGAAAAAAAGAAGGAAAATAATTCCTCTTCTTCCTTCTACAATCCGCCGCCGCCCGGGTGCTTCGATCTTCTTCTCACCGCAGGTACCTTCCTTTCTATCCTTCTCTTAACCTTGCTCATGGCTCCTAATCGCCGTTATTCCCGCTCTGCTGGGGAGGGGGATGTTAATACCACTGTTTCCACCATTACCTCCACCGCCGTCCTTCGACGGACGGCGCCTGCGGAGCTATAATGCCACTGTCGACCAGTTGGAGGGGTACTCCACTGAAGTTGCCCCGAAATCCCTTCGCCTCAACAGCGAATTACCTGGCAACCGTAGGGTTCTTTATGCCAAAATATTCCATTATGGTTTTCGGTTGCCTCTAGATCCTTTGATTGCTGAGTTACTCTCTGAGTTTGATTTAAATGCTGCCCAACTGAGTCCAAACGCCTACTGTGGCATTTATGCCTTTATAGCCCTCTGTAGACATATAGGGAATGAATCTCTTTCCTTGTTGTTGCTCCGCTCCCTCTTTCAATTATACCATCATAATAACGGCATCGTAGCGATATCGCCTCGCTATGATGTTGAAGCTTTAAACCCTTTTACCTGGAAGCTGTTATTCCTTGAATCTTCTATTGATGCTTGGAAAAAGGGATTCTTCATCATCAATCTACCCCAGCCTTTGTGGCGGACCGGATTTAATCTAACCATCAGAGATGCTGCCTGGGGTGGCAGGCCAGAGTTAGGACCAGCTGACCAAGACTGGCTGAACAAACTACTCAATCTGCCTGAGATCCCTGGTGTTCGCACTCGCGAACTCGCGTGCCGAGGCAACATCCAGGATTGCATTCAAAGTGAGCCTCACACCTCTGTTCGCTGTTCCACGTCAATACTAACTCTAACATTCTTTTCTTATTTCCCTAGATCCTCCCGCCGGGTGGAAGCCTGATTGTATCAAGAAAAGAGAGAAAAGGGCTCAGCAGAAGAGAGAAAGAAGGGCTCTTTCCGCCGCCTCGGCCGACGCCGCGACTGACACCGCGCACGCGTCCACTTCTGCGCCTGAGTCTTCCTCTCTTCCTCAAGCGGAGGCTACTGCCACATCGACTGCTGTTCCAATTTCTCCCCCCGGCGTTGCTCCTACACAGGCGTCACCTTCTCATCCCCCTCTTGCTAGAAAGAAGAAAAGGACTCTCCGCCTTCGCGTTATCGCTCCTACACGTCCTCCTGCCCAGGTGGTTTTTATAAAATTTTCCCCATCCATGTATTTTTATTTGTTTCTTAATTCCCCTTTATCTTTTGCGCGTAGGATACCGCTGTTGTTGCCTCTTTCTCTACTCCTGCGCGCGGCGGTATGGATTTGTCAAGCGTTCTTCACCCTAAGCGTCCGCGTCTTAATGAAGACGTCCCTTCGGTAGACACCTCTGTCGCTGGTCAGGATAGGCAGGGCGATGTTTCCAATACTGATCCCTTGGGAGGTAACCAAGGCTCTGGCCCGGCAGGGAACGGGGCTACCTCTGCGCCGCTCCACTCCTCTTTTGCCGCATCATCTCCTCCTCTAGGCAATCCCTTGGACTTTCTGGAGGATCTTGGGGAGGAGCACTTTCCACACTTGCAAACCGGCGGTTTCAATATTGACGCTGGGCCGTCTAATCGTTCCCCTCCGTCCCCTCCTGATTTCTTCTTCATTCCCGCTGCTGCTCAGACAATCTTTCCCTCTCTTCCCCCAATAGACACCCCGCGCATGGTGGCTGACTTAGGCACTATACTCTCTAGCGGAGCCGCCACCCATCAGGTTGATTTAAGCAACATTCACCAGCGTGGGTTCCCAGCGTTAGGAGGAGACAACTCCCTAGCGACATCCGCCTTACTGGCAGGACATCTGTTGTTAGTTGAGGAGGAAGAGCAAGGCTTCCTCTCCGCTGCCGAGGGTGAACAGTTGCAGCAGATAAGGACCTAGCTGTTCTCTAGCTTTCAGGGCTTCCATTACTGGTCCAGAAATGTGACAAGGCGACTGAGCTCTCTTCAATCTTCTTACCAAGAGTGGTGCAACGCTAATCGCCAGCTCTTGGAAGAAATCAACAAGTATCAAGAGGGACTTAATGAAACTCGTGAAGAGCTGAAAAAGTGTGCTGAAGAGCGACAACGCACGGAAGCCAACTTAGCAGCTGCGAGAAGAGAGCTGGAAGAGGCCAGAGAACAGCAGGCCACAAGGGACGCCGCCCTTCAAGCGGAGCAGGGCAAGAATGCCGCGCTTATGGAGGAAACGGCGGACAAGTGCAAGTGGTTTATGGAACAAACGGCAGGCCTCATGGCCGATTGCTTCATTGAGCGTCACGGCCGCCATCTCTTCAATGCTGACGCCATCATTCGCCTCTTCAAGGAAAAGTCCGGGTTCCTCACATAAGAGGGCTACCACCAGGCGAAAAAGCCACGGCCTGACTAGGGGGACAGCAGCATGCCCGAGCCGTAAATGTCACTTCTCTTTTTGTCCATCGGGCGCTCTGACTTCTTTGCCCCTTTTTGTGTTTTTTAGGGCCTTTTGTTTGAGCAAGTATCCCCTCGTGTGTAAACAGTTCGCACAATTTTCTGCACATTTTCACTTATTACTTTGTTAGTAGCGACATATTCTCCAAAATTCTTAATTACCTTAGGGCATTGCCGCTCGTATTCCTCGCTTATTTAGCGCGATCCCCTAGAGATGTCGCTTGTGCCAAATTTCCTACACATTTTCACTTATTACTTTGTTAGTAGCGACATATTCTCGAAAAATCTTAGTTACCTTGGGGCATTGCCGGGCATATTTTCTCAACTCGTTTGGCGTGATCTCCCCCGATGTCGCTCGTGTCACGTACTCTTCCAGCCAAACTTCACTGGGTTTGTCCCTTCCGACTACTAGCTGGGGTACCGTGACCTTTCCCATTTCTTTAATCGATCGGGAAGTGCCCTCTCTCAGTGCGCCGCCTGATCAGGGCCGGCCATCACGAGGATAGGACTTTTCACTTCCTCAGCGTTGCCCTAGCACCTCGGAACGTGCCCCTTCTTAACGAGGTGCCTATGTTAGCGCAACCATCGCAAGGATATGGTTTTCACTTGTGAGGTGGAGTTTTTATCTTCCCTGGGGTCGTGCCTCACTTAATGATCATCCGCCTATGTGAGCACGGGCTGTCACAAGGATAGGACTTTACACCCCTAGGGGAGTCGGGGCGTGCCCTCTCTGGGTTTCCCCAGGATAGGACTTTTCACTCCCGACAGTGCTGGAGCGTGTCTCGTCTTGGCGAGCCACCTGATCAAGGCCGGCCTCGCAAGGCCAGAATTTTTCACTTCCAGCACCATATATTAGGATCGCCGGGGCGTGCCTCGTCTTGACGATCCGTCCGTATTAGCCCATTCTGCCCCAAGGCTAGGACTTTTCACCCCCGACATCCTCTTTTCCTTGTTATCTGCACATTACATAGACAACCGACAAGGAACAAGAAATATTTCCACAACAATTGTTAGACCATGCCCACCGACATGTCAAAATTTCAATTTCAAGACCATGCTCCACGGCATGTCAAAATTTCAATTTCAAAGACTATGCCCACGGCATGTCAAAATTTCATAATTTCAAAGACCATGCCCACGGCATGTCAAAATTTCATAATTTCAAAGACCATGCCCATGGCATGTCGATATTTTAATTTCAAAGACCATGCCCACGGCATGTCAAAATTTCAATTTCAAAGACCATGCCCACGGCATGTCAAAATTTCCAAGACCATGCCCACGGCATGTCAAAATTTCATAATTTCAAAGACCATACCCACGACATGTCAAAATTTCAATTTCAAAGACCATGCCTACGGCATGTCAAAATTTCCAAGACCATGCCCACGGCATGTCAAATTTCACAAATTTCAAACCCATGCTCAACGGCATGTTAAAATTTCACAAGTTTCAAAAACCATGCCCAACGGCATGTTAAAATTTCAAAATTTCAAAATTTCAAAGACCATGCCCACGGCATGTCGAAATTTCAATTTCAAAGACCATGCCCACGGCATGTCAAAATTTCATAATTTCAAAGACCATGCCCACGGCATGTCGATATTTTAATTTCAAAGACCATGCCCACGGCATGTCAAAATTTCCAAGACCATGCCCACGGCATGTCAAATTTCACAAATTTCAAACCCATGCCCAACGGCATGTTAAAATTTCACAAGTTTCAAAGACCATGCTCAACAGCATGTTAAATTCTAGCATGATACAATTTTAATCTAGCAATATTCCAAGAGTTAGGTAAGGGAGTACCGTCAACCGTTTCGAGGTGATACGCTCCCTTTCCGATAACACGAGTGACGCGGTACGGGCCTTCCCAGTTTGAGCTGAGCTTCCACATTCGTTGGTCCGCCGCTCATTTATCCCTGAGCACGAGGTCTCCCGCTTTGAGTAGCCGCTCCTTAACTTGTCTGTTGTGATACCGCGCCATTCTTCTTTTGTAGTGCATTATTTTCAAGAGAGCTTCCTCGTGTGCCTCAGGCAGCATGTCAAGGTTAGCTCGTAACCTCTCCTCATTTAATTCCTCCTTGAAATATTCCACCCTCAAGCTTAGGGTCCTAATTTCGACAGGCGTTACCGCTTCAGTACTAAAAGCCATCGCAAAGGGCGTTTCTCCAGTACTAGTTTTAACGGTCATGCGGTAAGCCCACATTACATAAGGTAGGTCATCTGGCCACTTCTTTTTCGACCCCTCCAGATTTTTCTTAATACATCTCAGAATGGTTCGGTTGGTCACCTCCGCCTGGCCATTAGTCTGGGGATGCGCCACAAAGGAGAACCTCTGTTCGATCTGAAATTCTTCGCATTGCTCCTTGAAGAAGCGGCTGGTAAATTGTGCCCCATTGTCACTAACTAGCACACGGGGCACCCCGAAGCGCATGATCACTTGGTGCTTAAAGAAGTGCCATGCCTTTTCCGTCGTAATAGTGGCTACCGCTTCTGCTTCTGCTCATTTAGTAAAGTAGTCCACTGCCACAATTACAAATTTCAGCTGGGACTTGGCCTTAGGAAAAGGGCCTAAAATATCGATCCCCCACTTAGCAAAAGGACAAGGTGCCACGATCTGAGATATTTCCGTGGCGGGTCGTCGAGGGATTTTAGCAAATTCTTGACATCTATGGCACGACTGCACAAAGTTGTTACAATCCCTGTGAATAGTGGGCCAATAGAATCCTGACCGGAATACCTGCGCGGCCATGGTACCACCCGACACATGCATGCCGCAGATGCCTTCATGGATCTCACGCAGGGTATGGAGGCCTTCTTGTTCCGTTATGCATTTTGCGGTCGGGTGCGAGAAACATCTCCGAATTAACGCCCCATCATAATAAGTGCACCTCGCCGCTTGCTTCAATACTTTTTTCTTCTCTGCACTGTCGCTTGGGAGCTCGTCATGTTTCAAAAATTTTATCACAGGGATCCTCCAATTCTTTTCGATCTCCTCTACACATAGCGACAACTGCTCCTCCATGAAGGACGACAATGACCTTTCTTCATAGTACACGCCCTCTGGAATGGCGACCTCCTGATTGGCTACCGTCTTGGCAAGACTATCCTCTTCGGTATTATCGTGTCGCGGAATGTGTTCGAAAGTGACACACACACCGCTTTGTTCCATCTCTGCCAACTCCCTTTTCACTTTCAAAAGGTATTGCGCCATGATCGGTTCTCTCGCTTGGGAATGTCCCAAGACTTGATAAATTATCAACTTGGAGTCTCCTCGCATTTTCAACCGTGGGGCTCCTGCTACCAAATCGTTCTCAGTTTTGGCGAAGAGATTCCTGCCTACTCTAAGCCCCGCCAATAACGCTTCATACTCTGCTACGTTGTTGGACAGAGGTTGTAGGATTCTGATGGCGTGCCGCACCTGCACATCGTGTGGCCCGACCATGTATATTCCAGCTCCCGCCAGCTCCTGATTTTTGGCGCCATCCACATAGATGACCCATGTGTCCGCGGGGGCTTTTGAGGGTAGGATCTTTACATCATTGTCTTTCCTCTCGAGCGGCTCTACCGCCTTGTCCCTAGTAAATGTGCACTCGGCTATGAAATTCGCCAAAACCTGAGCTTTTACGGACGGCCGAGCTTTGTATTGTAGTCCATATTATTCTAGCTCAATTGACCAGATCAGCATCCTCCCCGAGGATTCTGGTTTCCTGAAAATCCTTCTCAAAGGCTGGTCCTTAAGCACGGTGACCGGATGGGCCTGAAAATATCTGTCCATCTTTCGCGTGGACTGTATCAGGGCGAACGCCACCTTCTCAAGGTGGGTGTATCGCACCTCGGCATCTTTTAACACATGACTGACGAAGAAGACAGGTCGGTGGGCGTAATTATCCTCCCGGACCAGAACAGCACTGACCACTTCGTCCGCGACGCCAAGGTACAAGAATAAAGTGTCGCCCGGCTCTGGTCGTGTTAGCACCAAGTCGGACGACAAGTAAGCTTTCAAACCCATGAACGCCTCTTCGCATTCTTGTGTCCATCCAAAAGGAGCTTTCTTGCGTATGACTTTGAAGAACGGCAGGCACTTCTCGCCCTGCTTAGAGATGAACCGTCCCAGCGCAATGACGCACCCTGTTAATCTCTGAACTTCCTGGAGGGCTCGCGGCGATACCATGTCATGGATAGCCTTAATCTTCGACGGGTTCGGCTGGATGCCCTTTTGGCTTACCACATACCCGAGGAATTTTCCCGTCTGAAATGCAAACGCGCACTTGCGGGGGTTCAGCTTTATCTGGTATTTTCTTAATGTATCAAACACTTCCTGCAAATTGGCCAGATGGTCACTGAAGCTTCTGCTTTTGACCAATACATCATCTACGTATGCTTCTACATTTCTCCCAATTTGCTTTTCAAACACTTTGTTGGCCATACGCTGGAATGTCGCCCCTGCATTCTTTAAGCCAAACGGCATTGCCGTGTAGCAATAGGTGGCCTTCGAGGTTATAAATGCCGTCTTTTCCTCATCCTCCTTGGCCATAGGAATTTGATGGTATCCGGAATTGGCGTCCAAGGAACTCAAATACGCGTATCCTGCCGCTTGATCGACTAGCTGATCAATCCGAGGAAGCGGATAACAATCCTTAGGACAAGCGTCGTTCAAGTTAGTGAAATCAATGCACATACGCCAGTCTCCGTTGGGCTTGCGGACTAAGACGGGGTTGGCCAGCCAAGTGGGGTATTGAACTTCTCGGATGAATCCCGCATCTGACAATTTCGCTACCTCCTTATCAATCACCACTGCTTTTTCCACAGAAAATGCTCGCCGCTTCTGTTGACCTGGCATGGCGTGTGGGTCGACGTTGAGTCGGTGCTCAGCCACTTCCCTGGACACGCCAAGCATGTCCGCCGGTTTCCACGCGAACTCTCCTTTGCACTTGTTCAACAGCCGAGCTAATTGAGCTCTCTCCTCAGGGGTCAACTTTTCACTGGCCTGGAAGCTCGCTTCCTCATTGCCCTGAACGTGGATGGGTACCATCGCATCTACTGGCTGGGTTCACCTTTCATCCCTTTACTCATAGGGTTCCGCTGCCACACACACATATTGATCACAACTTTTTTGAATTATGAGTGAATAACACTCGACGGCCAGCTTTTGATCGCTCTTGATCGATACTACCCCTTCCCACGAGGGGTATTTCATCCTGAGATGTTTCTGAGATACTGCCACCCCAAAACGATTGAGGAATGGCCGCCCTAGAATGGAATTATACGGTAGGATGAGATCCACGACCAAGAACATCAATTCTTCTGATCATTTCGACGCGTCTTCTCTGAAGTACACAGGCAGCGCTGTGATTCCAATTACAGGTATAGGGATGTCGTCCACTCCAATAATTGGTTTTACCGCACTGCCGTTATCAATGAGGGTCCTTCGCACCCCATGGCTCCCAATAACCGGTGTGACTACTAACGCATCATTATGAGGGAAGACGACGCCCTTCTCATCCTCTTCCGAGAAAGATATTACCATCCTGTCGAGTGCATCAATCGCTCCTTTTTTTACCGGCTGGCCTTCCCGTTTTCGCTTCTCTCCTGCCAAGAGCGTTGTTAGGGTAATCTCATCTAGGAACGACGCGCCACCAGCAATAAGGTTGATGATGGGGGTATCCTCATCACGCATCATTAGCAACTCTTTCCCCTTGCGCCAGAAGTCCCGCTGCTCCTAGGGGGAGGAGGCAATGGATGGTCACCCAATGCTCCGCGCGGGGGGTCGCTCCTAGTTTCTTCTCTCATTCGAGTGGCGAACTCTCCAAGGTAGCCATCTTCCAACTGTCACTTTATTGCCAACTTTAACTCCCTGCATGCCTCTGTAGAATGTCCCTTGACCTTATGGAATTTACAAAAGGCGTTTTCCCTTCCTCCCATGACCACCCCTGGCTTCACAGGGGCGGGGTAGCGAATCGGCAGGTTTCGCTGCTGAATAATGGCTAAGATTTCCGCTCGCGGGAGCGTAAGGGGAGGAAGGTCAGGATCGTAGATTCGACCCTTAGGGGGATCTGCCTGTCGCTGGACATTCAGGGCGCCGCCCCTTCCTCTAGAGAAATTACCCTTCTGGCGACCCGACGCCTTTGGAATGTAATCTTTCTGCTGGGTGTATTCGTCACCCGGACGGGTATCGTGGGTCATACTGGCTTGAGCCGCAGGAGCAGGAGGGGCGCTCTGGGGCGTATCCCGAATCCTACTTCTATACTCCTCTTCTTCCATTCTCGCATAATTGTGGGCCTTCAATCTTAACGCATCCAAGGTCGTTGGGGGGTCCACCATCAACGTATCCCTCAGCTTCCCATATCCACAATTCCGCTTCAAAGCTTCTATAGCGAAGTCGATAGTGATACCAGGGGTTAATGGCATTTCTATATCAAAGCGACCAAGATAACTATTCAAAGATTCCTCTGGCTTTCTACATATATCAAACAAGGTTGCCGCGGATTTCTGAATTGGGATAGCTGTGCTGAAGCGGCTCTTAAACTTGGCCTCTAGTTGCTGGAAATTGTCAATTGATTGAGCGGGAAGCCCTTCAAACCAGAGGCGAGCCACTCCTGACAATGTCATGACGAATATCTGACACAACGCCGCGTCGCTGTGTGTCTGAAACTGGACGAAGTCCTTCACCTTATTAAGATGTGAAATGGGGTCTCTGGTGCCATCATACGACTCTGTGGGGAGCTTAACATGTCGGCTGACCCTGTGGTGTCTTACACGGTGGGTAAAAGGATGACCAGCGGTGTCGTCTAAGATCTCATGGTCATGACGAGGAGGAGACATGTCCAGGTGTCGCCTGTGCCCTCGAGGCTCCGGGGTACAATGTTGCCGGGGAGACCGGCTGCGACTCCTGGGTGAACGAGATCGACGCCTCCTACTGCCTGATCTCTCACTTCGCTCCATAGATGCCTCTCTACCGACTCCCTCTCTTCTGCCATCCCAACGCTCTCTGTATTCATCTATCGGCCGCTCTACTTGCGAGACAGGAATCCGCGGTATCCGCGGTATGTAGCGCTCCTCTTGTCCGCCGGCCAGTTGTGCAAAGCTGAATGGCGTGCTTATTGCAGGTGAGGTCAGAGGGACACTCACCTGGCGTCGAGGCGATACTGGTCGATCAGCGATAATAGACGGAGTGAAAATAATTCGAGAAGGCACACTTGATGTCGTGGTATTGGAAATGGGGCCTGCGGCCATCCCGATTAAATAATCCAAGTGGGCACGAAGAGCTAACATCGAGCTTACCGAGGGAGTAGCGAGGCTATCCGTCCCAGAACTTACAAGCGGAGGGACGGAGTGACTGGATCCGCCCACGTGGGAAAATAGGGCACCCATTGAGGGAATAGGAGAACCCATTTGAGAAAACAGGGTACCCGTTTGAGAAAATGGGGGACCCATTTGAGAAAATGACGTGCCAGCTATCAATCCGAAAAGAAAGTCTGTCTGCGCAGAGGAGGTTTCAGGTGATGTGACATACGTACTGGACGAAGACGTGGAAAAAAGTTCCCTACGCGCGTGACCGCCACGAGTATGAGGGGGCGTGGATTATGAATCTGAAGCCATGATCCTTCGACTCTCAGAAAGAACAGAGCTTGGTTACTAAGGAAAACTCACTTAATTAACCAAAGCTTTCAATGAAAGCACCATTTGATAAGAGTCCGGGGGGTACTGAGCAGGATTGGCTTGATCTGGGGCGGTCGGGAACACTGTGCTGGGGGCCTTCGTCACCTGCAATGCGCTGGAGGGGGTCTCCGGCGTAAACACTCCGATGCCAAAGTCAGTGTGAGTAGTAAAAGTGGCAGGGGTTCAGTACGTTATCTTAGGCTTACCCTCTTGTCTGAAAAGGTGGGGGTATTTATAGACAAAGGGAAGAGTGTACCGACAGGGGATAGGAATAATCCCTGGTAGGTGTCGCTGGGGTGATATATGTCGCTGGAGTGCCATGGAGTGATGTCACGCGGGATGACGTCATGCGGAGTGACGTCATGGATGACCTGGGATGGGATGCCGCCGTACGGATGTCGCATGAGAACCCCCCCGCTGATGTCGACCATCCCAGGGTTGGCCGCCAGGCTAGGGGCGGCAAGAACAGGGTCCCGCCTCCCTCGGAGGGTACCGCAGGCTGTCCGGGTCATCCGGCGGGGTAGTGGAGATGCCGCTTTTGTGGTATCGATAGTTATCAAGCACCATGAGAATAAATATTAGAAACAACATAAGGACCGTCCCATCTAGACTTAAGTTTTCTAGAAAAAATTCTTAGTCTAGAGTTAAATAATAAAACTTTTTGTCCCACGAAAAAGTTCTTAGTTTTGATAAGGCTTTCATGGTATTTCTTCATTTTGGCTTTAGTGGTGATCGCATTCTAGTATGCATCATTCCTTAGCTCCTCGAGCTCTTGTATCTGAAGTTTTCTTTCTACTCCATCTCGCTCCATATTGACATTACACTACTTGATCGCCCATAATGATCTATGCTCCATTTCGACCGGAAGTCGGCAAGATTTTCCATATACCAGCTTGTATGGAGTAGTCCCGATTGGCATCTTAAATGTTGTTCGGTACGCCCATAAGGCGTCGTCCAGCCTCTGACTCCAATCTTTTCTTTCCGGATTCACTGTTTTCGTCAATATGGTTTTGATTTCCCTATTCGAAACCTCTTCCTGCCCATTTGTTTGGGGGTGATAGGCTGTAGAGACTTTGTGGGTGGTGTTATACTTCTTGAACAAGGCTGCCACCACTTTATTGCAAAAGTGAGTGCCTCTGTCACTGATTATCACCTTCGGTACTCCAAACCTGTTAAGAACATGAGATTTCAAAAATGAGATGGTGGTTCTAGCGTCATCAGCCGCAGTGGCTTTAGCTTCCACCTATTTTGAAAGATAATCTACTGCAAGAATAATGTACTGATTATTTCTAGACTTAGGAAAAGGACCCATAAAGTCTATTCCCTAAACTTCAAAAATTTCACATGCTAATATTGGACTAAGTGGCATCTGATTTTTTGAAGAAATATTACCAGTATGTTGACAGTTAGAACACTTCATGCAGTACATATGACTATCCTTAAATAGTGTAGGCCAGTAAAAACCGGATGCTAATACCTTCAATGTAGTTCGTTTTGGACCAAAGTGTCCTCCACATGCTTGAGAATGGCAAAAATCAAGAATAGATTCTATCTAATGCTCAAGAACACATCTTCTAATAATCTGATCCTTACCAATGTTCCACATATAAGGGTCGTCCCATATGTAATGTTTAGAGTCTCTTCTGATTTTTTCCTTCTCATGGTAAGATAACTCACCTTCCCACTTACCTGTTGCTAAGAAGTTAGCAATGTCAGCATACCACGCTCTCTTTCCTATGGCTAGGAAGAGGCCTTCATCCGAGAATTCATCTCTAACAGGAAATGGCTCTGGGGCTGCTATAATCCGACTTAGGTGGTCAGCCACCAAATTTTCCTTTCCACTCTTGTATCTGATTTCCACGTCAAATTTTTATAGGAGGAGAATCCATCTGATCAGCTTTGGTTTCGCCTCCTTCTTGACCAACAAGTAGCGCAAAGCTGCATGGTCTGAAAAAATAATCACCTTAGTACAAAGTAGATATGATCTAAACTTATCTAAGGCAAAAATAATCGCGAACAACTCCTTCTCCGTGGTTGTATAGTTCCTTTACGCCTCATCCAACATCCACGAAGCGTAATAGATAACATGAGGATTCTTCCCTTCCTTTTGGCCCAAAACAGCACCTACAGAATGGTTAGAGACATCACACATTATTTTAAAAGGTAAGTTCCAATTAGGTGCTTTGATCACGGGTGTTGTGGTTAATTTTTCTTTAAGCATATCAAAAGCAGCCTAGCAATCAGAACCGAATTTGAACTCCACTTCCTTTTGTAATAATTTACAAAATGGTTCTGCTATCTTGGAAAAATCCTTTATAAATCTTCGATAAAACCCTCATGTCCTAAGAAAGAACGCACTTCACGAACATTAGTAGGATAAGGTAAAGAATCAATAACATCAATTTTTGCCTTATCTACTTCTATACCTTTTTGGGATATAACGTGTCCTAAAACCAACCCTTGGTTTACCATAAAATGACACTTTTCGTAGTTTAAAACCAAGTTAGTTGCTAGACAACGCTTAAGTACTTTTTCTAGATTTTCAAGACATTCATCGAAGGAATTTCCATATACAGTAAAATCATCCATAAAAACTTCTATTCCTTCAGCAATAAAATCAGAAAAAATACTCATCATGCATCTTTGAAAGGTTGCAGGTGCGTTACATAATCCGAAAGGCATGCGTTTGTAAGCAAAAGTCCCAAAAGGGCATGTAAACGTGGTTTTATCTTGATCCTCAATTGCGACGAGTATTTGGTGAAAACCAGAATACCCATCAAGACAACAGTAATGAGACTTACCTGAGAGTCTCTCTAGCCTTTGGTCGATAAAAGGGAGGGGGAAGTGATCCTTCCTGGTTGCTGAATTGAGTCTTCGGTAATCAATGCACACCCTCCAGCCATTCTGCACTCTTGTAGGTACCAAGTGTCCTTCGCTGGTCCCTACTACTGTGATACCGGTCTTCTTAGACACTGTTGATACCCGAATTTTGATGCCATTTTTAATTAATATTAGCATTTCTGTTATTTACTTAATTTACTGTCATTTTTAGTTAATTTACTGTCGTTAGCATTTTTAAATTTTTCATCGCGTTTTAGCATCGTCATTACCATTGTCAGCAGTCGAAATAACATTTTTAATTTTTCGTCGCGTATTTTCATTATTATTTTCACTAGTATTTTTAGCCTTAGAAATCACATTTTTTATTATTCGACAGTCGTTCGCTAGTTTTTTCTTCATTTTAGGTCATCTGATGAATTTTAGGATTTTTAGTATTTTAGCGCATTTTTTAGTATTTTTAATTTTTATTATTATTTTCATTCGAGCTTTTATTGGACCCGAGTAAGTTCGCTTGGACAATAGCTTGAATTTGAAATGTTTTCCATCAACTAGTTGCTAGCTTTTTTTCCGTTCACAATGGTCTACAGCGTTTCGTGTAATTTTCAACGTAACGTCATTATTTTTCCGTTCGAACGTTTCACGTTTTTGAACGAGAAAATAAACACGTTAAACGAAAAATTCTCATCATTCGCTGTAGATGGTTAAACTAGTCTTATTTTTCTCTATGCGCGGACACCTTTGGCTCGAAAATTCAGAACGTTCGTTCGCGAAAATAGATCGAGCCTATATTAATTACTAAAGCATTTTTTTATTCCTTCCTTTTAATCAACCGTTGGATTGGTTGACTAAATCCTTAGTCAACCATCCAACGGTCACCTAATTAAAACCAAAGCCATCCCTTCTCTTTTCTTTCCAGCAAGCATTTTTCTTCTCCAAATCGAATGCTCTCGTCATGGCTTAGAGAATGAGCTACGTCACTGCTTCAAGAAGGGAGCGACGTCACCATGCCCAGTCACTCTCACTCGCCCGTTATCCGCCTCGTCAACCTCAACCACGCGCACCGCCGCACCTCGTCCTCACTCGCCAAAAGCCTATAAATACGAGGCTCCCCTCTCCATTTTTCTACAGAGATTAAGGCACCCTTTCATCCTCAACATCAGTCCAAGCAAAAGGAAGCAAGCACGGTAAGTTTTTCAAGCTTTCTCTCTCTAGCTTCTCTCATTAAATTTTCATTTTCCCTCTTAATCAATCAATAAATTGCTCAAATCAGTTTTAAGCACTTAGTTTTCAAGTGATGAACGTTTTTCTTGCTTCAATTTAAACGCATATTGCCTTGTGTAATTAATTACGAATTTTTGGGTTTAATGCATATATATATATATTCAAGTTCCAAATTACTCATCGTTTGTGGATGAAATTGATTGATTTTTATTGGGTTTTGCTCGCCCCTCGGTTCGGTCGCGTTTCTATGTGTTTTTCTAGGTGTTTGGGGTGGCCGGCGCAAGGAAGAAGATGAACAGTAGCATGGCTACTGTTCATGAAGAAGCAAGGTGACGGGCTTGCCAAGCCCGTCCTTTCTTTCTTCTTTAAATGAAGATGGGCCTTGGCTTAAGCCAAGCCCATCTGTTCCTTTTTAAGTCATGGGCTAGGATTTATTCCTAGCCCATTTTAATTAAAATTCAGCATGCACAGGGGCCCAACCCATTAAAGTTTCGTCATTTGTTCGAGTCTCTTTCTCGTGTTTATTTAATTAATAGCTCG
The DNA here is from genome assembly GCA_963691705.1 of Viola odorata. Classification (NCBI taxonomy): domain Eukaryota; kingdom Viridiplantae; phylum Streptophyta; class Magnoliopsida; order Malpighiales; family Violaceae; genus Viola; species Viola odorata. The sequence goes on along the minus strand of OY829545.1, from coordinate 24,964,654 downwards.
TATGCCATGTTTAATTAATAGCTCGTATGCAATATTTAATTTATGTCATATGTCATGTTTAATTAATTATTTATTTACTTGTTTAAATTTAAATGCATGTTCATTTGCTTTACTTTTATTCATTGTTTTAATTATCTTCGAACGATTACTAACATCGATTTCGTAGGCACTAAAAATCATCAACTCTTTAATTTTTCGTCAAGTCATCATTTAATTTTCGCACTTTATCAAATCAACATTTAAATTTTCTGCACTTATCAAATCAGCATTTAAATTTTTGTATGCGTTAAATAAATCATTTCTCGCATGCAATCAACTCAGCATTTAATTTTCGTATGCGTTAAATCCATCATTTCTCGCATGCAATCAACTCAGCATTTAAATCTCGTATGCGTCAAATAAATCATTTCTCGCATGCAATCAACTCAGCATTTAAACTTTTGTATGCGTCAAATAAATCATTTCTCGCATGCAATCAACTCAGCATTTAAACTTTCGTATGCGTCAAATAAATCATTTCTCGCATGCAATCAACTCAGCATTTAATTTTCGTATGCGTTAAATCCATCATTTCTCGCATGCAATCAACTCAGCATTTAAATCTCGTATGCGTCAAATAAATCATTTCTCGCATGCAATCAACTCAGCATTTAATTCTCGTATGCGTTAAATCCATCATTTCTCGCATACAAATCAACTGTCATTTAAATTTTTGCATTCATAAAATTGCTTATTTATTTCTCGAGCTATCGCTAACACTCTCACTTTGTAGGTTTTAATTTCAAGCTTCACTCGAAAGTACGCCTTTCGTTCCCTTTTATTTATTCAACGCTTTTCGTAAATATCAATCATACGCATGATATATAGAACTGCTAGAATTAAAATCAACCCACATGAACAACGTGTTTAAAGATTTGCTTAAAATGCCATTCTCATATGATTTTAAATTCTCGCTTATATTGACTGCATGTACATGGGGACTTTTGATCCCACATCAGTTTATCATTTCAAAAACTTTTCATTTAATCTGTACTCTGCTAAGCTATCCATGATAGAATCACGTAGTAATTAATTTAATCATGCATTGGCCCGATGATGACATAGAGGGCGCTCATTCAGTCTTACGGAAAATTCAGTCCCATCACGTTACGGTCAGGGATAATCGATCGATCTTGATAAACGATAACCCCGTCCGAAAGATCTTTTTATTATTCTTGAACGGTCACGATCATAGAAAAGGCTAAAGTGATGATTCCTCTGAGGGGCCCCTTTTTCAAAATGCATTTTATCAAACACCTTTTTAAACACCTCTCTCATCAACCGGTAACCATTTTCGGATGTGACTCGGGTGCCAAACACCTTCCCGAGACCATAATACAACCCCGAACCTTTGTCTGGGGTCCAGACCCCTTTTTTGTGCCTTTAGTTTTTTATTTATTATATTTTCTTATGCCATGACGATTAAGGTTCCCTAAACCTAGCAACCAAATTAGGGTGACGACTTCATTGCATGTTGCGAGGCGTCTGTTTACGCTGAGCATTGTAAGGTCTCAAATTTCGTTGCACACTAGCGAATTTTTAAATTTTCGGGGGCGCGACAGTTTGGCGATTCCACTAGGGACTTTAGGGTCGGAGCCGGTTTTATCTTTTTAGAGAGGTGTTTTATTTGTTTATTTATTTATTTGCTTTGATCAATTGCTGGTCTGTTCATTTATTTGCTTTATCAATTGTCATATGCATTTCATAACGCCCTACACCCAAGGGACAATTACCAAATTAGGAGGGTAGTAGTGACGCCTCAAGACACATGTCCTGGGTAGTGTTCACCAATCCCAACTCGGATGAACCCCTAAAGCCAGTCAAAAGGTTACACGATTTCGCAAGGAATCGGGACATTGGACGACACTTTAGGGACCTTTTCATGGTATCATCCGGGAACCATTCAAGCCAGTTAGAAATGTCGAAATCAGAGCCCTAGCACGTGCATCATGATTATACCTGTTTTGTCGTGGCTCTATTCATCTTGGTGCCATGATTTCCATTTTTTCATAAATTTTCTGTTATACAAACTGTAAATTTTCTTACACGTGCAAGTTACTTTGCATTTAAAATTTTATTTTTGTCCCACAGGACCCGTTTTTGCTCATTCGATATGTCGGCACTTACACTACTTTCACTTGATATTTTCGGGGAACGAAGTTTCAACGATCAGGCACTGCAGAGCCGGATTGCAGCTTTAGTGGCCGAGATAGAAATACAGAGAGGGGAGATGGCTTCAATGGAATACCTTTGGCAGGAGCATGAGAACTCTGACGTCCAGGGTTGATACCTTCATGGGGAGACTCGAATATCAGCAAACCTTCATCTTTTCTCATGTAACTAGGATCCCTGATTTCAGCTAGTCTAGCCATTTTTGATGAATTTAGGTAGTTGGCTAGTTTACTACATCTTGTAAACACTTTTAATAAAGTCATACGTTTTTCGAATATTTATTAAATCGCCTTCAAACTTTCCATATCCATTGTCCATCCAATATCACTCAAAAGACCATCGCAAGAAGAGAAAATCCCTCCGGGATAAACACAATCGTCTCATCAAAACTCCAAAAAAATCTACCAAATGCTTAAAACATCTAAGCATTTCTCATGCAGGGCCAAGACTTCTTTGTTCATCACAAGACTCCCAATTCATGGTATAAGTCATCGTCTCTCCCCTCGGATAGGTTCATTAGGCATCAGGCCCTACGTCATTTGCGAGCATAGGGTAAAACAGATCTTCATAGCATGGCGGCATTGGTTGCCCCTGTTGATTTGGGTTTCACAGATAACATCTCAGATTGCTCCATATCGTTGGAATGAATAGGGGCTTCCTTCGCATATCATCCACAACCAGGAGATCACGCCCCTCCGACCGCCCTGAAAATACCAAGTGGAAGTGTAGCCGAAAAAGCGAATGAGCAAACGTGGAGGCCTCGGGATCGTCCATCACCTGCATATCCTCACTTGTACTTACTCTTTTTTTGTATTTTCTTTTTTTAGGTTCACGATAGCTCCTCGCAAGCACGCTACTCCGCACAGGCCCCCCATAACTAGACTTCAAACGCGAAAAATGGCCGAACAAACCAAGACAGAAGAGGCATTGACTGCTAGAATAAAAGAGTTAGAAGAGCAAGTAAGGGTTACTACAGAAAAGGCCACTCGGGGCGAAAAAGAGCGAGATGAAGCAACCACTGAGTTCCCACCCGGTTTTGATCCTAGTCAAATGATGGGACCCTCCTCATCCGCCATCGCTGGATCTTCGGTTCTTGGGGGTCAATGGAAATGGATTGATCCCGTCTTTGTACCCACCACCCCGAACCCTGTAGCCAACACGGGTGAAGGAGTTGATACAACTCTACGACATTCCTTTGTCAACCTTACTTTGGACCCTGGTCAAAATCTGATTCGTTAGGAATCCCGGGGATTTTACCCACCCCAGGGCCATTCCACTCAAGTCGCGATTCCCAATCCTATGGGAAGTCGACCTCCTTTTGTCAATCCGACGCAACCACCATTCACGATAGAACCCCCGCCATACCTTGGTCCAAACGCTCTTGTCATAGAAAGACCGAATATGGATAGAATGAACCTGCTAGAGGAAAGGCTTAGGGCCATCGAATGAACTTGCTGGAGGCATTATGATCCCCGGGACCATGCACAGGTGGCGGGACCTGTATTGCGGCTATGCCTTCTTCTTCCTTTTTCTTTAAACTTATCCACTAGTTTGGAAATTGAAGTTGTGGTTTGTGATAGGCAATGCTTCACTGGTTTGGAAATTGAAATTGTGGTTTGTGATAGGCGATGATTTATAGTTTAGGGTTTAATAGGCAGGTTAATTAATTAAATAATCAATGGATTTCATAAGTAAATTAATTAACTAAATAAGTGATTGAGTAATAGATTTATTCAATTTTAATAATAGGTAGGTTAATTAATTAAATAAGTGGTTGAATAATAGATATATTGTAGGTAATTTTATAAAAATTAAAAATCTATTACACCCTTAAGTTTTTTAATAATTAAAGGGTATGATAGTAATTTAAAAAAATAAGCCCCTTCGTGCTTTTTATATAGTATAGATTGGTTAAAGGTGGGTTGAAACACTTAAAAACCCTTACATGAATGACCAAAACTATGCTATTATGGTCAAAACCAAATATACAGATTAAAATCATATCTAGGTGATCCAAATTGGAAATAAATGGTAAAAATCATACATAAAAGAAAAGGAAAGGAGATATTGTTTGAGTGTTTTGGTTTGGGCATCCGCAAGTGCAATAGCAACTTGGCCGGAAGTCCCCACCAGGCCACAAACCACGATAAAAGTCAGCAATTGCGACAAAAAAGAACTTACACGCATCTCGCTTCCATGAAAAAGCCGGTCACCAAGCACATGGTGCATCTTCCTCTTGTCACGAAACCGGCATTAGATATTCCTCTCTAACTCATTCACATTCACATATCCTAATGTCCTAGAAAATATAGAAAAAACGTGCGAATCATTCACATTGATATCTTATCTACATTTCTATTAATTAAAATAAAAAAGAAAAAAGAAATCATTCACATTGATATGACTTCGTTATTTTAGTTTCTTTCTAAAGAAAAAAATCCATACAAATATGAAATAGGTTTAAAGGCTCATTTTTCTCGTTACCTCTTTTTATATATAAAAAAAAAAAAATCTTATATTATTTCTCTTCAATCATTTGATACCAATTATAGACACATTGTTTCCCAGTTGCTTACGTAACCGAAACATCAGGTTTAACTTCCATGATTTTTTGATTTTTTTTCCAGTACCATCCTTTTCTAATAATTAATAGACGGGACCATGATACGTTAATTCAATAAAACTTTCATTTATATTAATCTTATAACTTATAGTTTACTTTTTGTAGCACTATTTTGTACGTAATAAATCGCGTATATAAACTGTGCTACCAGCGTCAATGAGCTATCAAAGCGAACCTCTAATTTTGTACTTGCAAAGCTCAAAACTTGGGTCGCAATGGCCAAGCTTTCCTTCCTTTGCCTGCCTTTGCTTGCAGCATTGGTTGTTCTTCACTGTCATGCAAATGAGAGAAAGGTACCTTTTTCAATTCCAACAATAAAAATAATAAACATTCTGCTAATTTATGTAATTAAGTCGATTGAATGTTCTGTTTTTGGTCATTTGATTGTTTTTTTAATTGTTTGTATTAGGTTCACATCGTTTACATGGGAGAGAAGCCTGATGATTTTGAAGCTGCCTCAACACAACACCATTCCATGCTTCAAACTCTACTTGGAAGGTCAAAACAGGAGTTATTATATATGTTAAATAAAATTCATATATTACCATTAAATGTCAAATTTAAACTAAGAAAATTAATTCAAATTGTTAGCCAGAAATAAAATTAGGAGCTTTCAAATAACATTAACCAAAAAAAATTCAATTGCAGTGCTTCTTCTGCCAAAGAATCCTTAATCTACAGTTATGGGAGGAGTTTCAATGGATTTGCAGCCAAGTTGTCGGATGAGGAAGTCGAAAAAGTATTACGTAAGTAATTGTTATTTAGCATTTACCAAACAGATGACATACTACTGCTGTTGGCCATTCTCCTACACTAAGTTGGCACAAATTTGGTTGCAGAGATGGAAGGTGTAGTTTCCGTGATGCTGAATCGCATTCTAAAGCTGCACACGACAAGATCGTGGGATTTCATGGGTTTCTCCAAATCCAAGCTTGGCAATTCACTAGAAGGAGATGTCATCGTTGGTGTTCTTGACACGGGAATCTGGCCAGAATCCGAAAGCTTCAATGATGAAGGAATGAGTCCTCCACCTGCAAAATGGAAAGGAAAGTGCACTGGTGCAAACTTCACCTGTAACAAGTGAGCTAATGTTTCTATTCTCATCTCATGACGCCTTTGTTTGTCAAAATGGCATTTCAGTGCCTCACTTCAAATGCTTCGCAGCAAAATCATTGGTGCCCGTTTCTACAAAAGTGACAAGCACTACAATATCTCCGAGTTCAAATCACCCAGAGACTCTCAGGGACACGGAACCCATAGTTCTTCAACAGTAGCGGGTAGTGAGGTTGCAGGAGCGAGCTACTTTGGGCTAGGTGAAGGGGTTGCGAGAGGTGGAGTTCCTGGGGCAAGAATTGCCATGTACAAAGTTTGCTGGCTCAACGGATGCCAGATTGCAGATGTTCTCGCAGGATTTGATGATGCCATTGCAGATGGTGTTGACATATTATCCGTATCCTTTGGTACTTCTGGGTCCATCCCATACTTTGAAGACGTAGTCGGCATTGGATCTTTCCATGCCATGAGACATGGTATCCTGACCTCAAGTTCTGCTGGCAATGCCGGACCTGATCCTTTTACAGTAGCCAATCATGCACCGTGGACATTGACTGTGGCTGCAAGCAGCACTGACAGGAAGTTTGTTTCACAAGTTGTGCTTGGCAATGGAGACACCTATACTGTGAGTTTATGTCTGCAATTATGAATCATTAACTACATACTTAGTCCTTTAACATTCGCTGACACCATTTTTTCCCCACCATAAATATGTAAAAAGGGGCTCTCTGTTAATAGCTTCAGCATGAATGGAACCATATACCCTTTGATTTGGGGCGGAGATGCAGCAAACTACTCGGTTGGTGCTTATCCAGACATCTCTAGATATTGTGATGCTCGTACCCTGAATTCATACAAATTAGCAGGAAAAATTGTTTTCTGTCAAAGATTTGGGGATGGTTCTGGTATTCTACTAGCTAAGGGTTTAGGCATGATAATAGCGGATTCAGGTTACAGTGATGTCGCTTACAATTTCCCGTTACCAGCAACAGTAGTCAGCACTGATGATGGCACAAAAATTCTGAACTATATTAGATCAACAGAGTAAGCATACTTGAACTTTAGTTCATATAACAAATTCATTAGATTTATTATTTCATCTAAAGAAGCATTACCTTTTCAGAAAACCATTCGCAACTATTCTCTACAGCGATACTTGGAAGGATCTGATGGCACCTCATGTAGTGTCATTTTCATCCAGAGGACCCAATCCTATCAACCCTAATATTCTAAAGGTAATCAACAAATTTAACGACCTTTAACTCTATTCCTTGTTAACTTAACTCAACATTCTGCCAAGTAACTTACAAGGATGATGCTTATGCAGCCTGATATCACTGCTCCTGGTGTGGACATTCTGGCTGCTTGGTCACCAGTAGCATCCCCTTCCGTCTACCAGCGAGACAGTAGAAGATTAAAATTCAACGTAATGTCTGGCACATCCATGTCCTGTCCACACGCTAGCGCGGCAGCAGCATACGTCAAGGCTGCCCACCCTGACTGGTCTCCTGCGGCCATTAAATCGGCCCTTATGACAACAAGTGAGAAAATTTTAATTAAAGCACTACCATCTTTTCATTTTCCAACGGGTTGCTAAACCTTTTTGTCGCTGTGTATGAAAAAAGCAATCATCATGGACCCAAGGAATCAACCTGACCTTGAATTCGCATACGGATCAGGCCACATCAATCCACAGAAGGCATTAAGCCCAGGTTTAGTTTATGACACATCAGAAGCAGACTACATTAACTTCCTCTGTTATCACGGCTACAACACCACCACCCTGATAAAGCTCACGGGCACCAACAACAGCGTTTGCATGAGAACACGAAACGGAAGAGCCCCATATCTGAACTACCCGACATTTGCCTTGGCAGTAGACGAAGGTCAGCCAATCGACGCAGTCTTCACCAGAACAGTGACCAATGTTGGTTCAGGCAATTCAACATACACCTTGAGCATGCACATGCCACCCATCGTTACAGTCACTGTTGAGCCCTCTACCCTGTCATTTACTTCAGTTGGGGAGAAGAAGACATTCAAAGTGAAGGTTTCGGGACCCAAGATAGCTCAGCAGCCGATCATGTCAGGAGCAATCAAATGGAGTGATGGTAATCATGTGGTGAGAAGTCCGCTAGTTGTTTACAATGTTATCCCTGGTTTTGACTACACTAACCTACCGGTGATACCTCACAAAACATCCAGTTTCGATGGTCTTTCCATGTATCATCGGAATGGCATCCTTGGCCGGAACTAAATCAGATTTCCGATCTTCCATGCATCATTCTTTCGTTACTCGTAATCTTTGGAATCTTTTTTTTTTACTATGACTGCGCCTTTCAGGCAGCCCATTAATAATATATTGAACCTACTCAAGCTGTCCACCCAAGTCCAAAATCTCAGAATTCTTTAGCAATCCTGAAAACCAGTTTGGAATTAAATTCTCATCCAAAATGAATTCATTTTAACTTTATTAAAAAAATGAAATTATCAAATTATTTCATTTTTCAATAAATTTAAAATTTCAAAGATATTTTATAGAGGACTGATAGATATTGAAATTTATCTTATATTTATGATATTTTATTTAAAAAATAATTGCAAAGTTATTTATTTTTTATCAATTTCCCTAATATTCTCACTATACCTATCGAATAGTAGATTAATTATACTCGAGTATAGTTAGGTTCGAAGAAAAATGAATCTTCAATTGGGATTTTCTCCACATTACTCTACAACCACCAATGTTACCCGATTGTCCTTAGCTATGGCTATGCATCACATGTTGTTGTTGTACAATACATGTTAGTTTGGGAGTTAACAATAGATTTTAATTTTTTTTTTGAGGATCTTTCTGGTCATACTGTACTCGGTAACAAGTGAATGGATGTTGTTCACTCACAATAAGATGAGGAAATGGGAATCTCTACTTTGTTATAGCGTTTTGGGAATTCAGGAAGAGTTATTCTCTTTTTGAATTATGACAATTTTTTTAGTAAAATTCTTAAAACACTCAAGTCAAATTTTCTCTAAGGGTAACTAGTAAGAATTACAGTTCAAGTTTTACGTATCATATTTTGAATCCTTACTTTTATGTTTCATTTAGGGTTTTTATGTGTACACTATTTAGAAATTAGATTTCTTATTGGTAGGGGCGGATCCTCCTTAGAATCAGAAGGGCAATTTTTTTGTCTTCCATATTAGTCCTTAAAATTCTATTCTTTTTTTATTACTCATTTATTTTTACCTCCAAAAGTTTTTAGTTCTTCTATAACAATTCTTAAAATTCTATTCTTTTCTAATTTATTATTCATATTTGCTCCGTCAAAATTTTAAATTCTTTCATAATAGTCCTTAAAGTTAATATTTTTTTTTAAATTTATCTTTCATTTTTCACTCCTTAAATATTTTTTCCAAACTCCGCCACTACTTATTGGATTGTGCTTTCTCCTTAATTCTCTATTTAAGTCAATTTAATGTTTGATATAGTCTAAGCTTTCTTTCAATTATAAAATTTAACATCAAATTTAAAGTTCGAGTCCTCTAACATATCTATGAAAAGAAAAGGACAAGAGACTCCTTTTGTGGAAAGGAATCTTGGGTATTATTCATTGAATTTAGCTTATTTTTCTTTATCAAAACAGATGAAATTCATTAAGCTAATCTAAAAAAAAAAAAAAATTCATGGAACCATACAAACAACATTTTAATTACTAGTATTAAGAAAAGGCATTATGTGGAGGACTAATTGATTAAATTGCTAGTTGTTCCTTACCAAATACAAACAAAGACTACATGTTCATGATATACAAACCATCTATATATTACAAGATTCGTAAGTAAAGCAAAAGGTGGCTGATTGATTGTCTCTGTGTCCAGATTTTTTTCTTGTCTACGGGTAACGAATATCCTTTCTATGTCTCAAATATGAAATTAATCTTGTTCGACTATGATTGAATCTCAAAAGGTAATTCTCCCGACAATTCAGAATTTTCATTATGAAAAGTATTAAATGCGGTTTCTCCTCTAAGCAAAAACCAAAACAAGATCCTTCAAGATTCTTTTTAATTTCTCCATTAAAGCCTTTAAAGGTCATGTTAATCTGTTACTAATCGGAAGGAACACACCAACATATGTACCTAAGGAAAATAATTAAATGCAACATGATAAGTGTCAAATGACATGGTATTAATGCGCTATAGACTAACATTTTGTTGATAATCATGAACTTACAAGAAGGCCGGCTTTGGCTGTACCAAGCAGTACTCTATTTTGTTTACAAGGATCGAACCTCCGACCTGTAAGATCCTCCGATCCCGTGACTTCTTAGTCACTCTCGAAGTACAAACAATGTTAAAGTACTACTAGAGACTTACTGCTATAAATACCACTCACCGTCACTGTTAATGTATCTCAAGCATCAAGCTTACTTAATTAAAAAAACTGTTCTGCATCAAGGTTTATAATGATGAAGGAAGCATTCATACATCTTTTCCGCGTGTCATTGATCGCTGCATGTCTTGTGCACTGCCATGGAAGCGAGAGGAAGGTAGATATGTTCAGGGCAGTCACAGTATTCTGCATAGTTTACAAGTCTCTGCACAATATATATATCAGGAATTTTTGCATAATATATATCAGGAATTTGCTTATTTCCTACTATTGATCATTTGCAGGCTCGTATCGTATACATGGGAGCCAAGCCGGAGGGAGACTTTTCTGCTCAAGACACTCATTATTCCATGTTACAAAGTGTACTTGGAAGGTCAAAACAATGATCTAATTTCCTGAAACTCATTGAAATAAATATGATGAATTACAAGTATAAGAAAGAACAAGCTAATGTATTCTCCTTTCTTTTTGCCTTTTTTCCCAACTAATTACAGTGCTTCATTGGCCAAAGACTCTCTGATATATAGCTATGGGGAGGAGCATGAATGGATTTGCAGCTATGTTATCAAATGAAGAAGTTCAAATATTCTCAGGTGAAAGTTTCTCTGAGAAGAACAAGTAAATAAATGAGAATACATTCAATGGCTCATTGCTGAGTAAACTAAAAAATGATTGCAGAGATGGAAAACGTGGTTTCAGTCATCCCGAACCACAAAGTAGACCTACACACTACAAGGTCATGGGATTTCATGGGTTTCTCTAGTCGCGAACTTAAACTGTCTCAAGAAGGAGATGCCATCATTGGTGTTATCGACTCAGGTCTATATCTGATATACTCAATTGCATTGCAGTTCAGAAAATTGATTACCTTTTGCTAAGTAGAAGCTTTTTTTCGATGACTTGTATGGTGTAGGAATCTGGCCAGAATCCGAAAGCTTCAATGATGAAGGAATGAGTGCTCCACCTGCTAAATGGAAAGGAAAGTGCACTGGTGCTAACTTCACCTGTAAAAAGTGAGTTCTTTCTTTCTCCCCTAATTATCATGGTCAATCCCATACCATTACAGTGACTGAAGATTGAGGTGTTTGAAATTCCAGAAAGATCATTGGAGGGCGGTACTACAACAGTGCGAAGTTTTATGACACTACTGATTTCGTATCTCCTGGAGACGCTGACGGACATGGAACTCATACTTCTTCAACAGCAACAGGGCGGGAAGTATCAGGAGCAAACTTCTTTGGACTAGCAGAAGGGACCGCAAGAGGTGGAGCTCCTGGTGCAAAGATCGCTGCGTACAAAGTGTGTTGGTCTTCCGCATGTTATAGTGTAGATATCCTTGCAGCATTTGATGACGCCATAGCAGATGGTGTGGACATCATATCTGTCTCCCTTGGCTTTGGCTCTGGTTATCGGTACCTAGATGACCCAATTGCTATTGGATTGTTCCATGCCATGCGATATGGTATACTGACCTCAAGTTCTGCTGGCAATTCTGGACCATACCCGTGTTCTGTCTCCAACTATGCGCCCTGGATACTGACTGTTGCTGCAAGCACCATTGACAGAAAATTCATTGCCCAACTAGTGCTTGGAAATGAACAAGTCTTCGCTGTAAGTTTATGGCTGCATACGTAATATAAACTATAAATTTCCCAATAATCTTCCATTTGATGCAGACTAAATCATTGCACATGATGACTGACATAGGGAGTTTCCATCAACAAATTTGAGCTCAACCAAACCTCATATCCTTTGATTTGGGGAGGAGATGCAGTAAACTACTCAACAGGTGCCAACCAGGAACTAGAAAGTGACTGCTTTTCTGGAGGATTGAATTCATACAAAGTAGAGCAAAAGATTGTCCTTTGCACAGCATTGGCCGCCAGTGAGAACGGTTTAAGCATTCTAAGTGCCAATGGTTTGGGGGCCATTATTGCAGATTCGTATTATTCCGATTTTGCTTTCAGTTACCTCGTACCTGCAACACTTATCAGCACAGAAGACGGTCTCAGAGTGTTGGACTACATCAGATCAACAGAGTAAACACGTTTTCACAAACTCTAACTCGTCTCTTTAGATAATACCTGTCTGCATTATAGGTTTCATGGTGCTAACAAGATAACCATACCCTTTCAGAAATCCAATTGCAACTATTCTGCATGGTGAGACTTGGAAAGATGTCATGGCACCTGTAGTTGTATCATTTTCCTCCAGAGGGCCCAACTTAATTACACCGGATATTCTCAAGGTAACTATGACAATGCGATAGCTTTGGATCTTGAAATCTACTCTATATTTCAGGACAAACCCTTGAAATCTTACACGGATAATGTACAGCCTGATATTACTGCCCCTGGTGTTGACATACTTGCTGCCTGGTCTCCTGTGGCACCACCTACTTTCATTTCAGAGGATAAGACGAGGTCGAAGTTCAATATAATCTCCGGGGCATCCATGTCATGCCCGCATGTGAGTGGTGCTGTGCGTATGTTAAGGCAGCACACCCTAACTGGTCTCCTGCTGCCATTAAGTCAGCCCTCATGACAACAGGTGAAAATTCTCTGCTGCTTTTAAGTTAGCATAACAAACTGATCTGGCCTCCCTTGCTAAATGAATCTGTTTTCGTTCGTGAAAAGCTATGATCATGGACCCAAGGAAGCACATTGACCTTGAATTCGCTTACGGGTCTGGTCACCTGAATCCATACAAGGCAACAGATCCTGGACTTGTTTATGATGCATCAGAAGCAGACTACATTAACTTCCTTTGCAAGCAAGGTTACAACACCAGTACTCTCAGAATGATAACCGGCACCAACCACAGCTCCTGCCACAGTACAAAACCCGGAAGAGCCTGGGATTTAAATTACCCTACTTTTGCCTTAGCTGTAGAAGACGGCCAACCAATTACAGGTGTCTTTACTAGGACAGTCACCAACGTTGGGTCACCTGATTCAACCTACACTGTCACTACAACAATGCCATCCTCTATCAGTGTCACTGTGGAACCCTCGGTCCTGTCGTTCTCCGGAACTGGGGAGAAGAAAACATTCAAGGTGAAGGTCTCCGGCCCCAAGATCGGACAAAAGCCGATCATCTCAGGCGCGATAGTATTCATGGACGGAGTTCATGTGGTGCGAAGCCCGCTGGTGGTGTACAATATTCTCCCTGGCTCTACCTACTCTTTTGACTACACAGAGCTGGAAACAGTCAAATTCAAGAAACCTCCCATGTATCGCAAGAACCGCGTCCTTGGACACAACTAACTAACTACTAACTGCCTGAAATAGTCTGTTATTTCAAATGACAGGCTTCTACTGTCCATCATTTTGAAATAATTAGGCAAAATGAATTATGGTATGGTCCTACCACCACCTGTGATGTACTTGTTTCAGCTCTTTAACCTAGATGGGACTTTGCTAATTATTAGAAAGATGCATTCTAACCTACAGGCCTTGACATTAAAGTTTAAACATTTGTCCACCAAACATGCTACTCCTAGTACTCATTCTCATTGCCGACGCTACGCCACCAATATAGTTTTTTCGTCTCCATTGATAACATAACAGGAATTTCTTAGATCATCTGAACAGTTCAACTTTGAAAAATAAAATTTAAAAGGCATAACTTGTGAAAAAAAGAAAAAGAAAAGTAGAGTATACATCTAGGAGAAAACAAGGCACAGGGTCATAACAATGGCCGACGTACTCGATCCACCGATCACTTGATCACTTCAACAAGAATTTGCGAATAGAACATGAAATCACAAAGAAACCAAACAGGGTGAAAAATGAATTTATCAGGAAAAAAGGTGAGAGATGCAAATGAAGTCACAAAAATCAATTCCAGCTAATTTATTTCTGATCATCTTACAAATACAACATTCAAGTATAGGTAGATGAACTATGGATATGATTTGGTAAGGGGCGTGAAACACGTTGGACTGACAGCAACCCACTTGAACAAGATTCAATAAATAGCAACAGGAAAACCAAAAAAGGAAAAAAAATAAATCAGACCTACAATTGAGCACCGACAGCCGTTTCATTTGGTTTGAAATACTTAACAAGGTAACGTGTGCTCTTCTCACGAGAGCTCAGGCCTCCAATTGCATTGGCATCAAGCAGCAGAAGTCTTCTGATTCGGCTTAAAAACATACTTGACAAGGGACTCCTTTATCGGTAAGAGTTCAGGAAATTCCGTCTTCAGTTTGGTGGTATCAAGCTCGTTATTACTCCGCGGAGCAACGATTACTTTTGCCTGCTCCTCAAGAGTGAAGTTTTTCCACGTGAAGTTGGGGTCGATGTAATCACGATACATCTCTAAGATCTCGTTGTGACTCACCACTCCAGGGTTTGTAAAGTTCCAAATTCCAGTGAGGTTTCTCTTTGCCATCTCGATGGAAATAGGCAGGAGTTCATCCAATATTGTCATTGAGTTGGGAATGTCAACTACCTTCTCATATCTGGCGATCTTTGTGATGAAGTTGCGAGGATTAGACAAGTCAGATGAAATGGGCATTCTCACTCGCAACGTACAGACATTATCATAATTTTTTAGCAGATCTTCCACCTTTAAAATACCCAACAAAAAGAAATCACAATTAACAAAAGAGGGTCAGATTTCATCAGTTATTTCTAGTCAACTAGCAAAGATCGATAAATTGCACCAGAGATAGCAGTTGCTTCTTTCAGTACTATTTCCATAAACTGTAGAGCAATATACAATTCAGATAGCTTCTGCCAATAAGATTTGTTACTTAGAAACACCTATAAGTAAACGAACGAACTCCAGAACACCAAATAAATCTGGATTTTATTTAACCAACAGTGACGAAAGCTCTCCAGTTTCTAGATCCGAACCGAGACAGTGACAGAAACTAGTGGTGTTAGGATCTATTCTAACTCGCAATATTTTCTGTAATCTTTTCTTGCGTACCAACTTTTCATAATCATATTCAAACAACAAGTTGGATCGCCCGTGTAAACATCATACTCTGTTAGCTAAATAATTACTCCAAAAGTTTGCTAGCTCATTTAATGTTAAGAACACACTCGTACTAGCTAGGTGCTACTTAACTGCTACAGGGTAAGTTCGTTAGATCCATGACCACAACAACACACAGCATTTTGACACGTGGAACATAACGCATCACCTCAGTAATGGATTCACAAAATCACCGCGTATTAAATGTTCAGTTAAGAAAAAAATGACATTTACCATGGCTTTAGTCTTTGAATAGAAAGATCCGATGAAATTCGGAGTATCCTCTTCCTTGAAACCGACACCCGACCCGAGGGGATGATCCGAATCGTACTCGAAGATGCAGCCAGTGGCGAAGTTGATGAGGACGAGTCCGTGCTGTTTGCAGACGTCAGCAAGGGTGAGCGTGCCGATGACATTAGCGCGGATGGTCTCGACCTTGTGGGACTCGCACCAGTCGACGTTGGGGCGGCCGGTGACGCCGGCGGCGTTGAAGACGTGGGAGGGGTTGACGGAGGAGATGTCGGCGAGGAGGGAGGTGCGGTCTTCGAGGCGACCGGAGGCGTAGGTGTAAGGGATGCCTTGGGCGTCGCAGAGCTTGCCGAGGACGCCACCGATCCAGCCGGTGCGGCCGTAGATGAGGAAATTGAAAGGCTTGGATTCGGAAGCGGTGCCGCTTGAGGGGAAACCCATTTGGATTGTTTCTGGGATTTGGATCTGGGTTGAGGTGGTGGAGGTGGCGAGGTGGGAGTGTGAGATGGTGATTGTTAAATAGAGGATCTGTACTGTAGGAACAAAAAAATGTGGAGAAATATTTGGGTGTTTTACGCTTTAGGTGTGTTCTTTTTTTTTTAAAAGTTGTTTTTAGGACAAATCGTGGGTGGGTGTGGGGTGTGGTCTGTGTTGTTACAAGTATTTTTATTTTCTACAGTACGTTTATTTTCTATTGAAATAAATAAAAACCGAAGAAATGAGAAATTGACTGAGGATGGAGACAGCTTGATTTTTAATTATTAATATTCAGTTTCTTCTTTGAGTGGGGAAAAATGAAATAAACAATTTACTTATTAATTTCTTCAGTATTTTTTCTTTCTCAGGTTCACAGAAGATTAATTTCGTTAGAGATGTTTTTCAAATTTGGTTTTCTCAAAATTATTTAAACTTAGTATAAAATTACTTTTTATTTTCCCATCATAGATTCACTTGATAGAAATATTAAAATACATGCTTATATGCTAGTAGTAGTTTTGATCATTAAATTTGTAGTAGAAAGTGATCTAAAGCAGGCCTTTAATATTGTAGCTTCTACTATACTTGTCACATTTTTTCTTTGATTTTTATAATATTTTTAAATTTCTTTAACCAATAAAAAGTTTAAGATTGAAATTTTAAAAAAAAATCTAAATTTTAAATTCTATGTTTTAAAAGTATAGGAGTTAAGACAGGACTGACTTGGTAATCTTTTAAAAATTGTCTGTTCAATGTCGTTTTTAGTATTTTTTTGAAGTTTTTAACACATTTCTCGTATTGTTATGTTTATAATATCATCTCAAATTATTAACAACAACAAAAGTATAGGAACTTAAGTAAAAGATTTTGAAAACAATATCCAATTTAATATTCTTGCACTTTTTTCATTGAGCTTATCAAAACATCTTATATTATGAGATAAATAAAAAAAAACTCCCCAGGATGTCTTCAATTGTGAGAAAAGGGAGTATTATTTAAGAATTACTATCAGGTTTCTAATTATTTAAAAGGTTATGTTGTTGAATTTGTTGATTGGAGGATTAGTTTAACCAATATTAGTAAATAGTTTTATTATTATTATTGTTTGAAGTCTTCATGTCATGCAAATTGGGATAGTGAAAGACGACATTAAAGTACCAATAAATTTATAATTAAGTGATATTTTTTATAACATAGGGAGTAGGGGTGTACACGGGTCGGATCGGATTGGTTATAGACCCAACCCGTCACCGACCCGTCTAAAATTTAGCGGATCGGTTCGGATCGGTTATAGGTACATATAACCGAGGGTTGGCGGGTGTAGCGGGTCGGATCGGTTATCTACGGGTTGGCGAGTTGACGGTTATATTTATGGGCCGGGCCTGACAAAAAAATTCCAAAAAATTGAAAAGGGATCCTTTGCTAAACATTTTTTTTTGCTAAACATCAAGATCTAACAACCAAAACCAACAAGCTGCAGCAACAAACATAAAATTATAATCTAAAAAAAAAACAAAATTGCTAAACATCAAGATCCAAAAAAACCTCTCAAAATTGATAAACATCAAGATCCAAAATTGCTAAACATCAGAAAATTATAATCCAAAAAAAAATTACAATTGCTAAAGATCAAGATCCAAAAAAGGGATTCTCAAAATTGCTAAACATCAAAAAATTATAATCCAGAAAAGGAAGAAGAAAGATGGTGGCGCGGTGGCGTGGTGGATGGTGGTGGTGGTGGTGGTGGCATGGTGGCGCGGTGGCACGAAGGATGGTGGTGGCGCGAAGGATGGTGGTGGCGTGGTCGGCGGCGGTGGCGTGGAAGAAGAAAGAAGAATGAAAGAAGAAAAGAGAAGAAAAGAGAAGAAAACAAAAGGAAAGAAGAAAGCGGCCAGAAAAAATGAAAGGAAAGAAAGGAAGAAAGGAGAGTATTTTTCGTGGAAGAAGAAAGAAGAATGAAAGAAGAAAAGAGAGAAAAACAAAAGGGAAAGAAGAAAGCGGCCAGAAAAAATGAAAGGAAAGAAAGGAAGAAAGGAGAGTATTTATTGTTAGGGTTAGGGTCGGGTCGGGTCGGTTTATTTGCGATTTTTTAAAACGTGACCCGCGAACCGACCCGCTACTAAATTGGCGGGTTGGTTATGTATCTGCATATGGGCGGGTTGGCGGTTTTTTAGGTTTTGACGGGTCGGGTCGGTTCGGGTTGGCAGGTTGGGCGGGTTAAATATTCAGCCCTAATAGGGAGGACATGATTTCGAGTTCAAATCACCTTATCTGTATCTTTATCAACATTAAAAAGAAAATGTAACTAAAATTGATTGATTAAATATAATAGTAAAATAATTTGGGATTTTGTAAATGTAAATATTTAATTGGAAAAACTTGACAAATCCCGAGATTGAAAACTTGAAGTTTTAAAATTTGTTTTTTCTTGTAATAAACATCTGGATTTGTAATTGATTCAAATTGATCGTTATTTTGGTTGGATTTATCTAACATTGACCATTATTGTCAACAATAACTTATGAGTAATGCTATACCGGCAAAATTGTCTGCCGGAATTAGCAAGCGGAATGACGTGGAAACGTCCACGTCATCTTCCAATTCAACTTCATTCTATTTACAAAATTGCCACCCTAAATCACTTTGCCCAAGCTCTCGATCTTTCAACACTTTTCTGACAGATGCTCTAGGTTTTCCTCCTCCCTCCTCCATTACCTAAGCTCTCGGCCACCACCTCCGCCACCGCCACTGCCACCTGTTTCTCTGCTTCTAGGACCCAAGCTCGTGGCTACCTCGCGTCGAGGAAGATCCTCTCCTCCCCAAACTCCTCACGTCCTTCATCCTCCATCAAGTCCCGCAAAAATGACATCACAACCAAGGTTCGTCCCTTGCAACTCTCTCGTTTGTTGTTAATTTTGCTCTAACTATTTTCTTCTCCTTATTTTTGCTTTTATTTGTAGACTAAAGTGACAGTATGCGAAGCATCCGACGACACTGACTTTAAAAACGACGGCATTTTGGTGTTTCCATCTGTTGGCCATCAGTTATCCACAACCTAGTGTACGCTGGTGAGTTTCCTTTGTTCGACTTCCCTGCAATCATTTCAAATGGGCAGAAATGATTTGTTGCCATCTTTTCAATTTTGGGGCAATGGCCTTTTTCCAATGTTTGTTCTTGTATGTAATGAATGTTATTTGCTATGTTGGGTCATATTGGAGATTGCTGATTTCATAATGATGTAAAAGCTAAGTTCCACTAATTATTATGCTGCACTGGAACTATGCCTTTTCCTTATATGTATTCATCTTCTGTCTACTAGATTCACAACCCTGTAAAACTGATACAACTATAACTCCTTAGAGTTTTGGTAAAATGCTTGGAGATGCATTCATAAGTATGTTGTTCAATTGCTTAGCTGGGGTAGCATTTGGATTCATGACACACACTGCACTTTCAGTTAATTTTACACCACGTCCCTTTGGGATTACAACATTAACCTATACCAACTTCCAATATGACACGCTCATGAAGTCCAAATTATTAATGGTGTATAAATTGTAAAGTAACGCTTAATTACTTTGTCCAACAGTAGCAGTATCATTTGCGGCGGAGGTAATGGAGTTTTTCCCTCAAAGTGATGAGCCTCAACGGGAGTTTTTGCCTCAAAGTGATTTTCTAGGTATCAGTCCTCCATTGTCGGAACCTGATGATAAATTGATTCCGAAGTTAGGTATGGTCTTGAAATCAAAAGAAGTTTAAATTTTTTATCTTGAGTATGCTCGTGAAGTGGGATTCGGTATTAGGAAAAAAAGTATGAAGAAAGATGTTAATGCGGACGAGGACAATGGTTTCATTTGTGTATTTTTTCAATATTAGTACTATTTCAGGACTTAATTGCTAATTGCTTCTGTAGTGACATGAATTTCTGGGTTACACATCTACCCTACAAGACTCACCGTTGTGGTATACGTACGGTGGCCGGATAATTGAATTGCATGCAAGTTTTTTATGAATTGGTACTGGTTACTTACTTCCAATTTTTGTTGTTTTCTTCTTGACATTAAAAATCACTCAGGACTTTCATCAAATAGTATAAAGGGGTGTTATATATACAGTATGCATGCAAAAGCCAACCAATCTAGCTGGCTAGGGTTGAAATGAACAACAACCAACCAGTCATAAATACAACATTGGAATTAACTAGTCATATCACTTAATCTTCTTAGTCTATTATTGATATAGTGCATTTTATACATGTTTTTCTCCTCTCTTTGTCCAATTTTGAGCATGATACTGCTAATTTATCCTTGTTTCCATCCTTTTTGCAGTTTCGGACTAGAAGAGGAGAAATATGCAGAATACACACGTTTTGAATGGATTTTACTGAAGCATTAGGTGTCGAGACCTAGCTATCGAGCGCCGCAAATGCTCACAACTCCAAAACACAAAAGGAAATTCCCGAAGAGGATCTCTAGCGGATCTAGAATTCTTTTCCCCGCGATTATCTATTCCAGCAAGGATTCTATTTCCATCTTTCACAATTCCGATAAGAGTAGAACTTCTATTTTAGTTATTTTTCCATCTTTATCTAGACTTCCTATTTTGTAGCCTATATATATGGCTTTTAGATTTAGGGTTTAAGGAGCTTTTGGATTATCAGACTTTCTACCACTTTCGGTTAAAGGTTTTCCCACCACTGCCTATGGCACCCTTCTATAATAAACTAGAGCTTTAGCTCTAGCCGGTACCTTTCAATACCATTTCGTATTTTCTTTCATCGTTATGCATTATTCTTCTATCTATTTTATTTATTTCGTTATTAGCATGAGTGACTAAGCTCCTCTATCTTGGCAGAGGCGATTTGATGGTTGCTTAGGGTAATTATAAGGTCAATTCGGACTTAATAAATTCCTTGATCGTATTTGTTTACTTGTCAAGATCTTGCCAATTTACGTAGGGTTAATTAGAAGCTTGATCAACTCTTAATTGAATCTAGGTGATTAAAGTCGTCTTTGTAGTAATAACTAACGTGAGGCTACAGAGTAAAGTAGACAACTAGTTCAGAGTTGATTGCCTATCTGGAGCATAAAAAATAGTTATAAATTACAACTTAAAACCATCCACAAGGGACTTGTAGATAGTGGTAAGAGGATCGTCCGCAGAGACTTTGCTGGTGAGATGTGGATTCCTTTCACGACCGGTTGGGTTGACTTACTCGTCATTGAATTTGGTGGTTGTTGGAATTGAAACTGCAAAAGAAAATAAAACTAGAAAATATGTCTTGGTCGGAGGCTTGGCCAAGACAAGGGTCAAGATTAAAGACAATTAAAAGAAAACTCCCGGTAAGAGCATGAGTAGGCTATGTTCTTATGATTTGATCATTGATTCAAGGATTTTACTCTCTTCATTCATAACATTGCTATAGATTGGGAGGAACTCCTTTCCAATCCTACTTCCCTCCTCAAATAATCACCTGGCGGGTACTCCCTCTCCTGATGATCCTAATCAGTGGACACCTTGCTAGTTAAAGGGTTTATCCAATTGATTACTGGCTTGAAGGACTGCGTCTCCTTAATGGTAAAAGGGAAGACAATGTCTAGGCCAAGCTACTCTCCAGTCGGAGCCCTATATTGTCAGTCTGGTTAGGCCTATGTCTCCCAAACTCACTAAACTGCCAGAGGTTAGCTGTCTATTAAGGCCAATCTGGTTTCAACTCGTCCCCTTCTTGGCTGACTACAAATCTCTCACTAAAACCTAAGGGTGATTAAGTCTTAATTTTAATGAAGACCGGTTTGTTAAAATAGAGTTTGTAACGATTAAAGAATAATACAATCAAGATGCTACAAAGATGCTACAAAGAAGAAGGAGTTTAGCCTAGAACAGACATAATAATAATAAATAAATAAATATGCATAAAACTGAAATCGAATTAAAGAAGAAAATAAAACAAGAGTTGAGCTGCAACAATGGCAGAACGTGAATAAAGAAGAAGCCCTTTTTCTTCTGCCCAGTAGATAATTAAATAGAAACCTAACTGTTTCTAATCCCCTAAAAACTAGATAAGGATAGAATCAAATTGTTTAAAAAAAAGAAGAGTTCTAATCTGAGAGTGATTTTTTCAGAATAAGTCTTCTGGAAGCAGACAGCTCGTATCCAGCTCATGGCCTAGGCCCAGTCCGACTTCTCATTAATCCAGTTGACTCTGGTCAACGCGCTTCGAATCCTTGCCTTATCCCAGGCCTGGGATAGAGTACACTCTCTTTTCACCAAAATAGCTCTAAACGGGTACTTCCAGCTCCTTTTCGAATAATCTGCTTCACAGCCACTGGTTCTATAAAAAGGAGTGAAAAACCCATCATTTAGCAGTATCATCATCCTAAAAGAGACCTAAAAGGATGATGAATAATAAACATTTAACGATCCAATCAAGATGCTACAAAGATTATGTGTGATAACAGCTCAGCGGTTTCAATCTCAAAAAATCCTGTATTCCACGGTCGTACTAAGCATATCAAGATCAAGTTTCACTTTATTAAAGAAGTTCAGCAAGCAAAAGAAGTGTTCCTTGATCACTGCTCATCTGAAGATCAGCTTGTAGACATTTTCACCAAGTCATTACCAAAGGAAAGGTTTGAAGATTTGAGACAAAGAATTGGTGTTTGTCACCGAAATGCCAAGGAGGAGTGTTAGACAAATGGCATTTCAGTTACAACATTGTTTCTATTTTTAAGCATAAGACTCTGTCAAAGTTTATTTTCTATGTTTCTACTATTATTGTTATGCTTCTTCATTTGTAAACCATTTCATAAGTGGCTAGTTAGTATGAGATTTGTTATGATTTTCCATGTATAAAAGTCAGCAGTTCATTGAATAAAATATAGTGGGAAATTTAACCTTTTTTCAATCTATTTTAAACTCATTTGATCTAGCAGAGATAAGCTGGAAATGTTAGAACCGGAGGAGATTACTGTTGTTCTAAACCTTATGAACAACAATCCAGGATCGTAAGCAATTCAAATTATTACATGAACTGAATAACAAAATGCGAAAGCGTACCTGATGATGATGTCATATTCCTTGTGAAATCCTGAAAACTTGATCTTCTGGTGGATGATTGCTATGTGGGGTTGGATGGAGAACCAAGAGAGATCTATATTTTATTCTTCTGTTGTTTTAATGTAAGTTGCCTCTTAGTTTTATAGTTGGTTTAACGTCAGTTTTCCAACTTCTCTTAAAACTGAAAAGACAACTTATCCTTTAATTAAAACATACAAAGAAATATTTAAGTCCTTTTAGCAATTCCACCAGGGATCAATTCCATCCTTAATATTTTTATTAATTCCGAATCGGTCCATCAACAATTCAGAAATTAATCCAGAATCTGCACAATCACCAGATTTACCCCCCACACTATTTTAATTAGACGATTGGACCCCTTAACTTTAATAGATCATCAATTTGGTCTAATTAACCTAATGTTAACAATATATTATATGACGGTACACACATAACATATGCGTCCATATGTTCCAACATGTACGAACGGTACTAACGCATTAGTCCCGTTGTCCAAATTCCAACAATCTCCCACTTGGACAACTACAGAATATGCGTTCCTTATAGTACCACCTTTTGTTATACAATCATTGTTAACCTCCAAATGCTAGCATATATCCGTCTAATTCAATCCGGTCCATTAGCTTCATTAATACAAGAACCAAAAGAGTAGTCATCGCAGTCCAAGCAATTAAACTCATAATGATTACGAGTACTAACTAACTAACGATATGGATCCAGTGTGTATGTGCAACATGAAAATTACAAGTGATCTATACTTGTCAAATTTCCAACTGATCCTCTTTACTTTATGAGATCAAATATTCAGAGCATATAATGAAACAAAATCATCATATATAACATATACGAGTTACAATAGTACAAACTGAACTCCCACTAATCTCAGGCATCTAACTTAATGACACCCATGCTCGATACATGGCCATGAAATGATACAGGTGTCAATGCCTTAGTGAGCGGATCCGCAACCATATCGTTTGTACCCAGTAACTCTATGCTAACTTGATTGCTCTAAACCCTTTCTTTAATGTCAAGGAACTTTATATCAATGTGTTTCGACCTTGACGTACTCCGATTACTGTTGGAGTATAGCACTGCAGCCCAGTTGTCACAAAAGATCCTCAATGGTCTCTAAATACCAGTGACAACTCGCAGTTCCTTAACCATGTTCTGCAGCCATATAGCATGACTGGATGCCCCGTAGCAAGCTACGAACTCAGCCTCCATAGTGGAAGATGCAACAAGTGACTGTTTCGCACTCTTCCATGAAATGGCTCCTTCAGCCAAAAGAAAGACATAACCTGAAGTCGATCTCTGGCTATCCTGGCATCCAGCGAAATTAGAATTAGTATACCCAATGATCTCAAGCTGATCTGATCTCCTGTATGTGAGCATATAGTCTTTTGTTTTCTGTAGGTATCGAAAGACCCTTTTGGCTGCAACCCAATAATCCCTTCCGGGATTGCTCTGGTATCTGCCCAATATACCAACAATAAATGCAAGATCCGGACGGGTGCAAACCTGTGCATACATGATACTTCCCATAGCCGAAGCATATGGTATACCCTCCAAGTCCGTCTTAGGACACTGATTAAGGCTAAACTTCTCACCTTTGGAGACAGGAGTATTATGTGGCTTACAATTTTGCATGCTAAATCTCTTTAGTACTTTATCGATGTAACCCTTTTGTGATAATCCAAGGGTACTCCGTGAACGATCACGGTGTATCTGAATCCCCAACACAAAAGATGCTTCCCCAAGGTCTTTCATCTCAAAGTTATCTGACAGGAAAGCCTTAGTATCCTGAAGAAGCTTTACATCGTTAGTAGAAAGCAAAATGTCATCCACATAATAGTAGAAATACAAATCTACTCCCACTGAACTTATGGTACAGACAGTCCTCCACAACGTTTACTTCGAAACCGTATGAAGTAATAACACTGTGGAACTTCAAGTACCATTGACGGGAAGCTTGCTTGAGCCCATAGATAGACTTCTTTAATCTACAAACCAATTCACTATCCTTGTTGGAGTATAGTCCTTCTGGTCATCTCATGTAGATTTCTTCCTCAAGATCCCCATTGAGGAAAGCAGTCTTTACATCCATTTGATGAAGCTCAAGATCAAAATATGCCACCGAGGCCATAATAGTCCTAAAAGAGTCCTTCGATGAAACTGGAGAGAAGGTCTGATGTGATCACGGACCCCTTCGAATTAGAACTACGTGACACATTGCCAAGAGGATCGGTCACGGGCCGCCGAGCCTTGCAAATGCGTGTAAGTCATGCCCGAGGTCAAGGATCAAGTGCTAAATCATCACAATACCTAGGCCTAGACGCACCGAACTCCCAAGATGGCCAAGCAAGCCATGAAGTAGAGGCACGTCTAGCCCTAGCAAGTCACAAGGCCACGCACACTTCCCCAAGGCCTCCAGCAAAGCCAAACTTTGCCAACGCGCACCCCAAGGCCTCGACTATAAATTCTCCATCAAAAAGGGCTAATCACAAGAAGATCATCTTATGTTTTAAAGCTGATGTGAGGCACGGATCTTCCAATGCCATTGATCGGGGCGTTAAGTCGAGTACGCACTTACCCAAGTCCTTCAGCAAAGCTGAATTTCTCCAACGCGTACAACACGAATATGGGCAAGCAAATGGAGTCCGATTTGAGAGAACAGAGTCTTGATGGAAACTTCAAGGTGTTAGCTTTCATTTGGGACACGTTTCCGGCCAATCGGACGGCTGGATCAAAAGTTAGGCTAGTCGACATTTTGGCGCGCGGAGCTGAAGCTGTTGGAAAAATCCTTAGCGTGATTACTCTAAAGTCTTAGCGTGATTACGCTAAGGAAAAAGTGCTCAGCGTGATTACGCTAAGCTCTTAGCGTGAATCACGCTAGCCACTATTTTGAAGACTTCTTGGCGTGATTACGCTAAGGTTTTAGAGTGATTACGCTAAGGAAAAAGTGTCTGGCGTAATCACGTTAAGCTCTTAGCGTGATCACGTCAGCCCCTTCTTTAATTTTGGATTTTTGGGCTTTTCAAGCCCAAATGCATGCCAACTATATATGTAACTCTTTTGTTTCATTTGGGGGAAGCTTTAGACATTTTGTGTGACATTTTGTAAAGTGAGATTACTCCTTTCTCTTGTCACCTAAGCCTTGAGCTCATCACTTTAATTCCTTGAGAGGGATCGCTTGAGTTTGAGATTACTCCTCCCGATCTCTCTCCGGGAAATCAAAGCTTGTAATCATATTGACGATTTGTGTGAATGAAATATATGTTTTCTTGGTTGATCATCCATTGAAACGAGTCTCAATCTTGGCCCTCGGAGTATATCTTGATCAAGCAATCGTTGTGTGATTGTTCGCTACCTCGTGTGTGCTCATCTCCGTCCCGTCCATCCTTCTTCTAAATCCTGGTAACTCCCATCTTCCCATCGCTCTTATGTGTAATTTCTCCGCTAAATATACATATTTCGTGTCTTTTCTTTCTTGTGGTCATGGTTTTCGTTAGTTAATTCGCTTGGCTAGATCCTCCATAAGCTCCATATGTTATCCGGCTTACTAGTCCTAGGCAGGATCACATCAAGTGGTAGCGGAGCTTTTGGCCGCCTAGCGAATTTTTCTAGTTTTCGTTACAAGTGTTAGATCCTTTCTTTCTTGAAAATCTTGAGTTTTAGGTGTCTTTTTCCAAAACTATTTCAAGTGGGCAATTGAGTGATTGTGATGATCATTTTTGCTAGGTTAAAAGTTTGAAATTTTATGAAAATCATTTGGGTGTGTTCTTGAAGTTCATCTTGTGTTCTTGATGTTCTTGATGTTCTTGGTATTTTGGGTGTTTTGATCCAAAAATATTTTACAAGAGTTAGTCCAAGTGTTTCAATTAAAATATATATATAAAAAAAAAGTTAAAAAGAAAAGAAAAGAAAGAATTGGAACACTTAGCCGGCCAACATACATCCAAGGATCAAGCCTCAACCTTTGCATTAAATGCCACAAGCCAACTCACCCTCATCTTTTGACATTTTGACCAAAGGAACAAACATTCCTAACTAAATAATACCATCCTAACCAAATTGCCCATTTCCAACCAAATAACCCCACCTTTTCCCAAGCTAGCACGTCCTCCTCTTCTTCTTGTGTGTCCAACTGTCCTTTTCATTTACTTGAGTCTTAAACTAAGTCCTAAACTCATTAAATCCTAAACTTGAGTTTTATACTTTTGAGTCCTAAACTTAAGTTATTATGAGTCCTAAACTTCCAAGTCCTTTTCATTAAATCTTTGAGTCTTTCCTTGAGTCTTTTACTCATTTAAACCAAATAATTCCAGCCTTCCTTCCCTCCAACGGAAATTAGGGGTGTTCACGGGCCGGTTCGGTCCGGTTCTTGGGCTAGAACCGGACCGGACCTGAAATTTCCGGTTCTGATCCAAGACAGAACCGGACCGGACCGTATAGTAACGGTCCGGTCCGGGTCGGTTCCGGTTCTGACCCGGAATTTTTTTTTATTTAAAAAAAAAACATATGGGAAAAAAAACACAAATCCACAACAGCAAAATTAGAAACTCAACTTGTATCAGTACATAAAATTCAATCCATCTACAATACATAAATTAAACTCATTAATAATTTCCAGCAATAAAATTACTAAGACTACATAAAATTCAACCCATCAACAATACATAAATTAAACACATCAACAATTTTATCCATTCAATATTCAACCATCTGCTAAAATATCCATTCACGTTTAGAGAATTTCAATACTCCAATTTTTTAAACAAGAAGACGAGAATGCACACAGAAGGTGACAAGCATAACAATCCACAAAACAGGGATGAGTATTCTACTTCCTTGCCGTGTTAGTTAGTACTTAGGCTAAGTAGTTAAATACTTATAATAAGTAATTAATTAATAACCTATTAATTAATTACCTGTTGTGTAGAAACAGGGATGAGGCGGCTAGTCTTGTCTGGTGACGCCGGAGCTGATTCTGATCGGAGACAGCGAGCACAGGCGGCGAGGGACAGGGACAGCGAGCACGGTCGACAAGGGACAGGGACAGCGGCAGTCGACGAGGGACAAAAGGGAAGCACGGGCAGCAGCAGTCGACGATGGACAGGGACAGCGACAAAAGGGAAGCGGCGGTTGAGGGAGGAAGATGACTGATGAGTGAGGAGAGGAGGTAAATTTAGGTTAGGTTAGGTTACGATTTAGCATTTGTAGGAAATTAGAAATGATTTTCAGATTTTGTTTTCTATTTTATTATTGTTGCTTACACCGATTGAATAATTTGAATTGAAGGAAACAGGAAAAAAAAGGAAAAAAATGTAAATGAGGGGAAAGGGTTCGAACCCTTCCCCTTTAGAGTACCAAAGAGATTTTTAACCACTGGAGTCATGATAAATTTTGATAAATGAATGCAGGAATATATATTTATATATATATAAGTTCCGGTTCTACTGGTTCTACGGTTCGGTTTACGGGTTTTGAGATTCGTAGAACCGGTCCGAACTGAAAATTTACGGTTCTAGTCTTACTAGAACCGGACCGAACCAGAAGTTACGGTCCGGACCGGTTCGGGCCAATTTTTTCCGGTTTCCGGTCCGGTCCGGTTCTTGAACACCCTTAACGGAAATTCAAAGTTTTTCCCCAAAAATTAAAATTTTGAATTTTCCTTGGAATTCTGATTTTTTTTCCCCAGCTTTCTCTTGAGTCCTTGTATTCTTCTTGAGTCTTTTGTTGAGTATAATCTTTCCTACTCTTGTTCTAATCTCTTGAGCACTTGCGAAGGTAGTTGTGAATGAATTGCTTGATTCGAATCACAAGTTTGTTTGCGGCAATGAGTTGTGTGTGGATGTATTGAGCGATTTGTGAGGCTATCTTTTGCGAGTGATTAAACACGAGTGTTAAACATGTGAGGGAGATATTTATTTTCTAACCCTTGTTTAAGTGTGCAGATACACAGAGAACGTGAAGTTGAGTGTTTGTGAGCACGTATTTTTCGAGTGACCTAAACACCTAAACACGTGGGGGAGAGATTATTTACTAACATCTATATATATATTTAGTTTATTCAATTTTTCAGGCACAATGTCGCAAGATAGTGATTGTGAGTCTTGTGACCAAGGAGAGTATTATGACAATGATACTTCTCAATGCCATGCCGATAGTGGTGATGAATCATGTGGTGAAGCTAGTTGCCAATTTGATGGTGATGAAAATTTTGAACCGAGTGGTGAAAGTGGCGATGAGTATAGCATTGATAGAGAGGATGAGTACCAAGATGAAAATGAAGCAACTTGTAGCGAGAGTGAAGACAATGAAGACCCTCCAAGTCCTCATGTCTTTAGTCGTGGCTCAAGTTCAATTTGTAGTGAGGATGAAGACCAAGAAGAGACTTCAAGTCCTCGTCTCTTAATCTGTGGCTCAACTTCAAGTTGTAGTGAGGATGACGACAACGAAGATTTTCCAAGCTTTCATGTCTCAAGCTATGGCCTCGGTTCTATTGCACACCAAAGCCTTGGCCATGGCCCCGAACCAACACACTTCCTCTCCTCAAGTGTACCAATCCGAGCTAAACCTGAGGGAATGCAAAGCCAAGCACCTCCTCATCTTCCTCCTCCAAGGATTCGACCTCACCAAGGCCGAACTCTCCAAGAATTCCAGCAAGACTTCCATACCGCATCCTTACCTTCCACTTCTTCCAAACAAGCAAGCGAAATCTTTTGCACCACATGCACGGGTAGAGGCCATTTGTGTGACATTTGCCCTAACAATAGAGTGAGCCAAGTGAGTGCAATGACCGAGAAACAAGAGAAAAATGATCATGTTAAGAAGGGAGAGAGTGGAAAGAAAAAGAATAATGAAGAATCTCCGAGTGGTGTTAAAGATGATGCGTGGTGGGAAAGATTGTCCGGGCTAGCGAAGAGTATTGCCAAACCTAAACATAACAAGAAGTCTTCTTCTTCCCTTTCCGTGAAGCAAGGCAGTAGCTCCTCTCAAGCTCGACCAAGTCAACAAAATTCTCCTCCCACTATGACATTCGAGTCCAAGCCGGAAGTGGTGCAACCTACACAAGTCACTCCACTACAACAACCCATGCCATTTCAATCATTTGAACTACCTTGTCAAATGATTGAAAGGAATGTGGCCGAGCTCCAAGCTATGGAAGCTAAAAAGAGTGAAAAATGTGAGGTTATGAATGAGAGAAAAGAGTGTGGAGAGAAGAAAGTAAGTGATGAGAAAAATACACGGCATGAAAAAAGTAAGCATGCCAATGAGAGTGAGT